>PVJX010007295.1:0-71955 GCA_004027295.1 Dolichotis patagonum | reverse complement strand
TAAAATGTTCTTCTCTGCTCTTTTTCTCTACTAGAGGGAAATTCCTGGGACAGGGCAGGGGAGGAGGCATTGGAATGTCCTGACGGTCAAGATGGCAAGGCCACCATCAACCTGGATTTCTGAATGACTGCGTGGAGGAAAGCTACTACTCTTATTTTCCTGCCCAGCATGCTGTATTAGAAAGAAATAAACATGTATTATATTGAGCCACATATATGTTGAGGGTCTGTATGTCTGGCTTATCCTAACTAAGGAAGATTATTTCTAAAATCTTTAATAAACAAGTATCACTGGATAAATTTTTTCAAGTTTTAGGCTTATGTTATGGTTTAGATATAAAATGTCCCCCAAAAGTGACATGTCTTTCTGCCATGCTATTTCTGTCAAGGACTCAGCCAACCATGGACTGAGTCCTCTGAGAGTGTGAGCCCAATAAGCCTTTATGCTGTGGGAGTCAGACTTTATGTTCCAGCATAGTAAAAGCTAACACAGCATGACTGCTTTCTGTGACGCTACCTATACGTGGAAGAAAATGTGTTGTTCTACTCCATGTGACTGCCTGCCTTCTGAAACATAAACAAAGCAATTATGCACCATATTTAGCTTGTCACTGAGTCAACAAAAGGCTTGAAAATGCCAGTTTAACTTTTGTAGCCCAAATAGAGTTGCTTTACCTTTTCTGTTTAATTCACCATTAGCATCTTCACTAAGTACTTACATGAAACGGCTTTACTAATAGACCTGGTGCTGTGAAAAGTGGGCAATAGTGGAACATTTCATTCATAAATACAGTGGTTTCCTGAAAACCCCAGCCTCAGAATTTTGTGGTTTGGAAACCAGAGACAAGAGTTGTTTTGTAAGAATTTTTTATTTTTAAAACAAAATGAAATACTGAGTTGTTTGGTGAGTATCCCACTACCCAAGCCTCTTGCTTGGTAAAAGCAGTGCCAAGCAATTCCAGTGGTCTTGTGCACATATGGGTTGGCAAGTGTTTATACTTAAAGGTACATAAGGCTTTCTCAAATCAGATCAAACTGCCCAAATTATAACCTTGGAGAACCAGTTCATGTTTGCGATAATTCCATCCTAAGGACATAAGAGAAGCTCTTCAAAATTAATAATGCATTGTGAGTATAAATCTAACAAAGTACTTATGACATTAGCATTAATATCAAGTAAATTTATTCTGATTGTTATTATAATAAATGCTAAAGAAATTAGAAATAATTTAGATCATCATTTAAGACCATCACTGCCATAGGCCAAAGTGTTGAAAGTGTACATCTTTAATGAACACAGTGTTTATCGTGGGGTCACTAAGATGATAGCATGTATAGTGCCACCGATTTCCATGTGACTCCATCTGGCAATGGGACAGCTCCGTTGTTTACAGTTCAGAGTTTTCTGATCATGTGGTTGAATACATTCCATAGCCTCCTCTGACAGAATAATTCCAGTGTGTCATTTCATAAGAATATTGAACTAGACCCTGACTTGGCTGTTCTCTTAGTACTACAAAAACCCAAGGGATTGTTTTGATGGGAATATGGCCCCAACTGCTCTGAAAAATTCATGCTTAACCTCTACAATTCAACCCAAGAATTATCTAGCCCCAGATTTTGTGTTTGGTCTACTATACTGGGCTAACAAACTATGAGTATATTTTTATAAAAAGACATGGAATTAACCAAGGCTTAGGACTGATTTCAGGATAAGGATCATTACTGAAGGGCTATGATACTTGTGCCTTGAGGCCATCATGCCTCCCTGACGTGGGGATTTCCAAGGGCCACAGCAAGCCCTTTATATATTATCTCAAATAATAAGCATAATTATTACACAAACACAAACAAAAATAATTATTACACAAACACAAAACATACTTATTACACAAACACAAAGTCCTCTGAAATGCCTGCAAATTAATGAGTCTCCATTCATAAACTTCAGCTGTCTTTTAAACACCGACTATATCTTCCTCCACTAGAAGACTCATTAGAAGTGTAAGCAAATCAGAGTTGAACTGTAGAATCTAGTTCCTTCATGAAATATTTTAAATTAAGTATAGTTTTATTATCTTATTATAGAACAATATACATGTATATTTATTTTAAAACTAGAAACTACGAGTTAGCAGAGAGGAATTCATAATTCTACCACCCATAAATAACCATGAATAAACCTTTGATGCATGCCTTTCTAGATTTGCAGTATTCAATATGGTAGTCACTAGCCACATAGAGCTAATGAGAAGCTGAAATATAACTTATCCAAACAGAAATCTGCTCTAATGCAAAAGGCTCAAACCCTAGGCCACAGACAAGTAGTTCCACGGCCTATTAAGAATCAGGCTCATTCACTGCAGGAGGTGAGCAGTGAATGAGCAAGAAAAGTTTCATGCATAGTTACAGCCATTCCCCATTATCTCCTGAGCTCTACCTTTGACAGAAGAGTGGCAGGACTAGATTCTTATGGGAGCATGAGCCCCACTGTGGATTGATCGGGGTTGTATATTCATTATGGGAATCTAATGCCTGATGATCTAAGCTAGAGCTGAGGCAATGATGCTAGTCCTATGCACATACACATTAACATAAGCAGATAGATTTGAATAGGCAGAGACTATAATAAATAAATCCATTGTGTACAGATTCATATCAAAGCCATATCAGTGAGTGACAAGTATGTGTCAGGATTCATGGTGGAAAGTGAATTGTTTTATTTCAATTGTACAGTTTTATCTGGGGACAGACTTTGAGTCAGACTCCATCACTTCTTTTAGTCTGCATGGGTATTGCCCATTTAAACACTTCCATCCACAATTTCCTGCACTATGCTCTATGTCAGTCACAGTTTGGTAAGTCAGAAAGCTAACACTAGACAAAATGGGTAAAACACAAATGTCACTGAAGTGTTTACTTTGAAAAGGGAGGAAAGAATCAATGATGAGACAGCACAAGACTCTAAGACTACTACCAAAAAGAAAACTGCATTAACAGACAGTACTAGGCTCTACTTAAACTACAGGCTCATTGCAAACTGATTCACATTCTCCATGCCCAGTTTGCATAATATGCTGGAATTGACTAGCCAACGAAGCCAGAAAGCTTCCAAACTGCCTTACCACATTGTAGACCAAGCACTCTACATTAAAAGATGACCCTTTCGAGTTTTTCAAAGACAAAACTATGAACAAGAGGAACAAGAACAGTTATCAAAGGTCATCATTTCATCAAATGTATCTTCATGGAGTGCATCATTCTTTAGTGGCTAACTGCATTACTGAAGCTAAGAAGCCTTTTAGTATTGGTCAAGAGTTGATCCTGCCTGCTGTTAAGGATATTTGTTGTTAACTTTTAGAAAAGGCTGCAGTTCAAAAAGTGTCTCATATTCCTCTTGCAGCTAGCATCATATCTAGATGAACTGATGAAATGACAGAGGCACAATTGTTAGGGAAGATTAATGAGACACCATGGCACATAATCCAGGTAACAAGTCTATCAATGCTGACAACAAAGCAGCAGTGCTTGTTTCTATGCAATATATTTTTTAGGAGGATTTTCATGAGGATATATGATGGACCAACCAACACCACAGCTGCAGCAACATTTAACTCTTTGGATGACTATATATGAGGAAAACCAAATTGGTCATTTTGTGTCCATATTGGTCATTTTGTACAGAATAGTTGCCATAACTAGACAATTTTCTAGTTTCACTACTCAGATCAAAGAGGTTGTTTTTAAATGTGAGTCTACATACTATGTCATCCATACAGAAATGCTGGATAGACTTTCAGCAGCCTGAAGGAGAGAGACCCTGGCACATCGGGACCTGCACCGTGTGGTTGACTCGGGGTGCCAGGAGAAGAAGGAGCTCCACCCCTCTCTGGGGGCAGCTGAGAGTGTGGCTGACTTTCAGTGACCTGAAGGAAAGAGACCCTGGCACGTCGGGACCTGCACAGTGCAGTTGACTCCTGGTGCCTGGAGAACAAGGAGCTCCTCCCCTTTCTGGGGGGCAGCTGAGAGTGTGGCAGACTTTTGGCAGCCTGAAGGAGAGAGACCCTGGTGCATCGGGACCTGCACCATGCAGTTGACTCGGGGTACCAGGAGAACAAGGAGCTCCACCCCTCTCTGGGGGCGGCTGAGTGTGGCAGACTTTCGGTGGCCTGAAGGAGAGAGACCCTGGCACATTGGGACCTGCACTGTGCGGTTGACTTGGGGTGCCAGGAGAACAAGGAACTCTTCCCATCGGGGGGGGGGCGACTGTGATCCTGGCTGCATGTGGGCTGAGAATCAGACATCTCATGTCATCCTGTCCCCCATCCCATGTCCCCTCTCTCCCTCCCCCCGTCTAGCAAGTGGGAGCCAGTGAACTACACATGTTGTGAAAAGATTGGCTATGTTATTTAGTATGAGCTCTCCATATGCAAAGATAAGGACAACCATTTGGAAGAAAACAAAAGACAATATGACAGATAGTGAAGATCTCTGGTTGTCTAGCTTTGACATTTATACTTTCTTATGTCCCATTCTGTTCTGTTTTGTTGTGTTTAATTTTACTCCCTTTTAAAATAAAATTAAAAAAAAAAGAATAAGACTTTCCCTCTGACGGACAACACAGTGATCGAGGAGATGGGCTATTATTTCTCTTGGGCTGCAGATTGTGTTGAGCTGATATTGACACAGTTTTGGTTTTTTTCCCCTCAGGAAAAAAAAAAGAAATGCTGGATAGCCAAAAAGTTGTCACCTGAGCTAAATGTTCTACAGGATGCAATTAAAACTATTAACCACATTAAAGTACATGCCTTTAACTCATGTCTGTTTGTACAGCTCTGTGAAATGTATGTAGAGTACTCATGTCTTCTGTTATACATACAAATGAGATGGATTTTTAAGAGAAGATCACTGGCCAAAGTTTTTGAGTTATAAGAGCTACTCTAGAGATTTCTTTTAGAAAAAGTCAGCACTGACAGCACATTTCAGTGATACACGTTGGATGGCAAAACTTGTTTATTTGTATGACATATTCAACCTGCTCAATGAGATGAATCTGTCAATTTATGGAAGAACAATTGTGTTCAATTTGTCACATAAAGTGACTACATTCAAAGCCAAACTTGAATTATGGGCACGATGACAGAATATTGGGTCTTTTGGTATGTTTCAAAAGCCAGCAGAGATTTATAAAGAGAATTAGGCAGGGTCTCCTTTCACAAATCTCAGCTTTCAAAAAAGTTTGAACATTATTTCCCAATCACAAAAGATCCTCACACTGGGAAAAAATGGATTTGCAGCACATTTGTGAATATGCCAGGTGAACAAACTTTGTTGATGCTAGAAGAAGATCAAAGGCTAGAGATCACACGATGTTGACCTTAAAAATATATTTGAGACAACTTCAAATCTCCATACATTCTGTATTAAAGTTGAAGCAGAATATCCTGAGAATGTACTGAAAAGCCTGTCTCCATTTCCAACCTTCTATCTTTGTAGAAGTGTTTTCTGCAAGACAGCAACTAAAATGAGTTTACAGAGTGGACTGGACATGAGCAACACATATCAAGTACCATTGTCTCCCATCACCTCCAGATACAGCAATCTAGTGGCACGAGAAAAACAAGGTCAGGGCTCCCACTGAGTCTGTATTATTTTGAATCATATAATGATTTCATTATATATTATTTTGTAATAATAATAGAAATAAGGTGCATAATAAGTGTAATGCACTTGAGTTATCTGAAAACTTTCTCCTCATCCCTGGTCCATGAAAAAATTTTCTTGCATGAAACTTGTCCTTAATACCAAAAAGATAGGGGATTTAGCTCAGCAGCATAAGCACCTGCCTGGCAAAAAGATTGAGGACTACTACTCTAATGTCAAAATACTCACTGGATGTCAAAAATTGTAAAGAAGTATATAAAATATCTCATTGGAAGTTTTTCTATTAGTTATATTAATATGACATTATGTTAGCTCTGTTGACTTTAATAAAATGCATATGATTAAAATTTTAGTTTTTTACTTTTGTAAATATGGCGCCTACAAATTTTTCAATGACATCTACGGCTTGCATTTGTAGGTTATATTTCTTTTTCTTTTTTTTAAATTTTATTTAAAGAGAAAAAAACAAAGAAAACAACCAAGCAAAACAGAAAAAGGGTAGCAACAATACAGAATTCCAAAGGCAAAAAATAAAAGAACAACAAACAAAACAAAAACACTAAGAAATCCGCCACTTGGTAAGTTACATACTGTCATCCTTGGAAATAGTTGTTCAAGTTACAAAATTAAAGGATACAAAGTAGACATTCAAACAGTGAGACTGTTAACAGTTCTGCTCAACAAACTAACAAAAACAGTAATGTGGTCATCTATCTTACACACTTAAACATACATGCAGTTATATGCTTTAAAGCACTTTCTTTTCCCCCTCTCTTTTTATATATATATATATTTTTTTTTTATTTTATTTTAAGGGGGTAAAATTAAACACAACAAAACAGAACAGAATGGGACATAAGAAAGCATAAATTTCAAAGCTAGACAATCCGAGATCTTTACTATCTGTCATATTGTCTCACGTTCTCTTCCAAATGGTTGTCCATATCTTTGCATATGGGGAGTTCATACTAAATAAGATATCAATCTTTTCACAAGATGTGTATTTTACTGGCTCCCACTTGCTAAGGGGGGTAGGGACACGGGACAGGGGACAGGGGACAGGGGACAGGACGACATGAGATGTTCAATTCTCAGCTCATGCCTCACATCCACCCCCCAGAGAGGGAAGGAGCTCCTTGTTCTCCCGGCACCCTGAGTCAACCACACAGTGCAGGTCCTGACGAGCCAGGGTCTCTCCTTCAGGCTGCTGAAAGTCTGCCACAGTCTCAGCCATCCCCCAGAGAGAGGAGGAGCTCCGTGTTCTCCCAGTACCCTGAGTCAACCATACGGTGCAGGTCCTGATGCACCAGGGTCCCTCCCCTGCAGGCCCCGCAAAGTTCACCATACTCACCTGCTATTTCTTTCTGATGAATTGACCATTCCATTTCCAAAGTTCTGAAATGGCCAAAAGACCACAGAAGGAATTCTCTTTAGGCTCCTGTTTGAAACCAGCAGCTACAGCAATCTGCTGGCTTTGCTTCAGGGCCAATGTAGGTTATATTTCTGTAAAACAGTGATATTCTAGCACTTTTTTAAACATACAAAAGAATTTTTCTTATGCACCTGGCCACTTTAGAGGTGTTATAATATGTTTGCTTTTTGGTTATCTGATTTTTTAAGTTTAACAAGATATCATGAAGATATTTCTATATCAGTAAATATTTGTTTTTAGTGCTATTTTAATAATATTCATTGTGTACTTTAATATTACATTGATAAAGTTAACTTATTTAACCAATACTGTAGTGTTGAGCTTTTGTATCATTTCAATTGAATATATTTGCAGAAAAGAAATTTTAATCAAGTTCAGAATGTTTCTTTCTTCATTATTCCTGCTCTCTACATTTCTTTTCATGAGAAGATGAGGTTTTCAGATTCAGTAATTTTATTTTTATATTATATGCAGTTAAGTAAAAACTGAGAGTGTTTGGCTGTACATCTGAACACATTTCCAAGAAAGATTTAACTTGCTATAAAACTCATCTGCTTTGCATTTAAATCAGTCAATAGTCATTTAGTTCTACAAACACCAACTCTTTTATAAATTAACATATATAATAAGCTGTTTAATCAGCCTCAGTTCTCAAATTTTTTCTAGATTTTGTGAGAATTACTTCTTGTGAGATCATTTTTAAAGAACTAGTTTACAAGAGCTCTCATGGCCAGGTAATTTAGAGAAACAGGAGAAAATGGATCTGTCTACAAACTCCTAATGGTGACTTCCATCACGGCAAGTGTTAAGACAACCCAAAGATGCCTTACTTAAAACCTCAGAAAAGTGCTTTAAAATCAGTTTTCATAAGAGTTTCCTCTCTGTTATTTAAAAATCTATTTTTCTGTTACTTTATATTATGAGCTGAATATTTATAGCTTCCCAAAATTTCTGTATTGAGATTCTAATCCCCAAGTAGAATTCTTGAACTTAGGTCATAAGAATAAAGCCCTCTTGAATAAACAGACTTAAAGCCATTATAAAAAGACCCAAAAGAGCTCTTCTTGTGTTCTCTCTCTCTGTCTCTCTGTCTCTCTCCATCTCTGTCTCTCTGTCTCTCTCTATCCCTCCTTCCCATGATTCCTCCCTTCTTCCCTCCATTGTTCCTTCCCTCTTCCTTTCCCTCCCTTTCCCTCCCCCACCCTGCCTTCAATATGTGGTTATGAAACAGTCATCTGTAAAAATTCCACCATGCTGGTTCCTTGATCAAAGTCTTCTACTACCCAGAACTATGAGAAATAAATTCTTCTTTGAGCTGTCCAACCACTTTGATGTATCACTATATCACAATGATATATCACTTTGGGCTGATATATCATTGTGTTATATCAGCCCAAAGTACCCAAGAAACTCTTATCTCTTGTCCCTTCTAGTTCTCAAGTCAAAATAGCATGAAGGTCAATACTAAATGAAATAGAAAAATGTAAGAAACTCTGTGCCTTATTTTTAAAAAAAAGCATAAAGATCATTCCCTGTGATTTTGATTAGAGTACATTGTGATAGAATTTGAAGGCTAAAAAGTAAAATTCCAAACATGTATGAGGTTCCTCTGCAGCCTTCAAGCCAATATCAGGTAATTTTTAAATATTCCCTAACCTAAGGAAAGATTAGAGAAACACTTCCCAACCCTTATTCCTGGGCATTTTTCACTAGGCCATCAGATAAATAACAGACTGTCGCCCCAAAAAATCATCACTGTGTATGGCTGGGTATAACCACAACCCACTTAATCTTTGGCTTAAAGAACATATCCTACCTCACTATAAAGGCTTTCAAATTATCTGAAAATATCTGTGTTGCATCCGAAACAGAAAGATGAAAGAATACTAAATATCATTTATTGCAAGTGGTTATCACTACACTATGAACTGAAGTTCCAATATAAGTGATGGAACTGGCTTGCAATAAAATGTCACAGTATAAATTCACCTATCAAGTAGCCCTACTAGTAAGTCATACTCTATTTTAGTAATATGCATCCTATTTTGAGGTTAACCCTAGACATTGCACACTGTTTAACTATGTTCAGTAAACACTTTACAAAAGTAAACCACATGCGTTTATTCGAACATTTTAAATGTGGGCAGAAGTAAAATTCTGAAACCTTCATTGGTACTACATACATTTTAAAATGGTAAATAGAAGAGAAGTACCTATAAACACCTCCTTTCAAATATCTCTGGTTTTAAATCCAGCATTCTTGGTTTCTTTTTTTTATTTTTTGCTGAGTTTTTTTGTTATATCATGTAAAATGTAGAGCAATCATTAGTAAGTGCCAGATAAAATCTGTTTATAGCAAAAATGTATGTCACAATCTTTCCAACCTAATAGATACAGTTTAAAGCTATTACTCTTGCCAATGAACTATTCAGGGTATCCTCAATAAGTTTAATTTTAAAAACTCTTTAATCTTTACAGCTCTGAATACTAGATTTTAATAATAATTATATAACTTCACCTTGAGGAAAAAATTCACAAAAACTGAAATTCACAAGACTTTCTGCCCCCAGGGACCAAAAATAAGGAACATAACTGAAAATTTACACAGATTCCTATGCTTTTTTTTTTTTTTCAGTAAAATTGTAGAAAAATCTACATGAAACCAGGGACAAGAAATGTGCTATGGATTGAATACTTGTAACGTCCCAAAATTCTTATGTTGAAGTCCTAATTCCTAATGTGAAAGAATTTAAATATGGGGCCTTTGGGAGTAATCAGCTTTAGATGAAGTTATAAAGGCATAAAGTAAAGAGACATGAAGGCGCTCCTTCCTGGGATAAGCACCCTTATAAGAAGAGAAAGGGATCAAAAACCTTTCCCTTTCCTTCCTGATAACATAGAGAGATGGCAGCTGGTATGGTGTGAACTTTAAATGTCTCCCCAAGTCCCATATGCTAAAGGCTTTTTTCCAGCCTGTGGCAGTACTGGGAGGTGGTAGAACCATCATAACACTGGGCCTAGTGGAAGGAAGTGAAGTCTCTGCAGGCATGACCTTGAAGGAGATATTCAGAACCCAGCCTCTCCTCTCACTCTCTTTATTTCCCAGACACCATTAGGTGAGCAGCCTTCATCACCATATATTCCTATTACCATAATGTTCTGCCACATACCCAAAGCAACAAGGCCAAGTAACCATGGACTGAAATCTCTGAAACACTAAACCAAAATAAATCTAGGATAGAACCTAGCATCTGCCCACTAAACTACATTCCCATCCCTACTTTTGTCTATTTTGAGATAGGATCTCACTAAGTCAATAAGTAGCCCAGGCTTGGCTCCAACTTGCAATCCTCCTGCCTCAGATTCTTAAATCGTTGGTATTACAGGCAAATCTTTCTTCCTTTTAGATTATGTCAGATACTTTGTCCCAACAATGGAAAACTAACAGAGTACCCATCTGCAGGCCAGAAAGAAAGATTTTATCAGAAACCAAATCCTGCCAGAACCTTTATCTTGGACTGTCTCCTTCCAAAGCTATGAGAAACAATTGTCTGCAGTTTTGTTTTTGTAGCCTGACTTGACTAAGACAAGGTGATACTCTGATACTAAATAAAAGTCAGGCACATAGAATTCACTGCCAAATTCAAGTAGAATTACCCTCAGCACATACTAGAACCTGTCACTATATATTACTTTCTGAGAGTTGTTTTTTGTCATGACAGCATACACAAAAGACTAACTATTGAAGCAATAGTGGAGAAAGTCATAGCAACATAAAATTGTATATAGTTTTTTGAAATCCACAGAAGAAATGGCCATGAAATTTTTGCCAGTGGGGCGTTGTTTCAGGCCTTTGTGCTTGAATTTTTGCTCACTTTCTTATTTTGTACATGTTTCCAAAAAACAGGAAAAAATTTCAATCTTCTGATTAAGAAACCTACTTTGGTGAGAAGCGTTTAAAACTCTTGGTGAAAAGAGAATATGTTTAAAAAAATATACTTTGACATAGTGTGTTTTAAGTATAAAATTGACTCTGCCTCTATGACAACTGTTCAGTCTTGGATCAATGGGTCCACTACTCTCAAAGCACCCAAAGCACTTGATAGTGAAAAAAGTACAAAGAGTTAGACTTTTACAGATTTTCTAGAAAGAAGTCAAAATAAAACCCAGCCAATTATATATTTCTGTGTGTGTATTCCTTTAATATAGCCATATACTCACTATTACATCATGTTACATGATTGCCATATATGAGCATTAGTTTGCAGAGTGGAATCAGCCAAGTCCTAAAGTATGATAGGAGACTGATCAGAGTGACTCTGGAACCCTGAGCAGACTTCTGAGTTAAGTCCTTGGTTTAAAGTAAACTTGACCAGAGTCAGAGGTGACTAGCCTATTCTACTGCTGCTTCATGAAGAAAAGTATCGCTGAAAATAGAGCACTGGGGCTGGGGATTTAGCTCAGCAGCCTAAGTGCCTGCCTGGCAAGCACGAGGTCATGAGTTCAATCCCCGGTACCAAAAAAAAGAAAAGAAAAGAAAGCACCCACTGCTCTAAAACAAACCACTGTGCAAACTGCAATGAAAGAGAATGAAAATGTACCAACAAAAAGAATGCAATATTCATTATTTTATTAAGAAGACATGGATCTTGGTTTCATAGCTGTATAAGGCATGCTCTCTAGTCATTTCCAATCCAAGTAATTCTTCTTATTCTCCAACTAGTCCCCTCTGGCATGCACTAAAACACCACCATATTCCCACTGAGAATAGCGTCTGTATTGTTAAGTGACACGTTCTCCACAAGGACTCAGCTGCATCCAGGTCTAGTCATGACTCCACCAAAGACTCCATCAAGGACTAGGTAAACTAAAATTTTAAAGGAACATGTTGTTATTGCTTAGAAAATAGATAGCATAGTGTTGAAAATGTAAAAGAAGGAAATAAAAGTCCCCAATGGCAGTGTTTCTTCCTAGGGCTTGATTGGGTTACAAGCCAAGTAAATTGGAGATCTTTAATTCAGAGAACAGGAAATGAAGGAAATTTGCCCCTCATATAAAAATAATATCACATCCTTCCTGTGCATGCTTTAAAAATAAATACTTTATTTGTTTATGGTGATTTAAGTACCCTTTGCTATTTTCCTTTCGAATAACTAACTGTGGGCTGGGCCACCCTCTCGCTGATAAGCCTCAGCATCCTGGTTCATTGGTTTTTCACAGTTTCATCCTGGGTGGTCAGGGTGCACTAGATTCAACCTCAGGTAGAAGTCACAAAGATCTGAGGAGCTACCAAACTAAGCCTTAACACTGGGAGCCCCATTTTTTGAGTTTAGAAGTGCTATAAACAAACTTCAAGGAAGGACATCAAAAAACTATTCAGTTGTGGTTGATGCTTATGAGGCTCTCCATTCCCCACCATACAGGGTAAAAGAAGGAAAGCCAAACCCTGAAAGAGGCCTCCAGGGACCTCAGGTTCAAGTGTACAAGTTTAGGGCTTCTGTCCATCAGCAGTTTCAGAGCCGCAGACCATGGTATCACTGAGTCACAACATTTCTTGAGTACCTTCTAGGAGGTGCTGAGGAGGCAGAAACAAATAACGAATGAAGGGATGAATCCCTTGCCTCGAGAAGTTCAATTCTGAACATTTTTTTTCATATGTTTTTAACAATTTTACTACTTTAGTTCCATAGTCCATTTTGAGTTAATTTTACATTTAGTTCCATAGTCCATTTTGAGTTAATTTTAATGGAGATATGACATAAAAATTGAGGTTCATTTCTTTATACAAAGTATTCAGTTGCTCCAGTACAATCTACTCAGAAGATAAGCATTTCCCTGTTGGATTGTTTTGATACTTTTTCTGAAAATTAATTGACTGTATACATGTGAGTATATTTCTGGACTTCCATTCTGTTCCATGTTTATCTAATACTACACTGTCTTGGTTACTTTAGTTTTTGTCACAGGTCTTGAAATTAGGTCATGTAAGTCTCCCAATTTTGTTTGTCTTTTCCAAAATTGTTTTGAAGCATTTCCACATAATGTTTATAATCAGTTTTCCACCACCCCCAAAAAAACGCCTACTGGTATTTTGATGGAGATTGAGTTGAATTTATAAATTAATTTGGGAAGAATTAATGTCTTTATAATATTGACTGTATCAATGAACACACAAAATTCCTTTTTGGTCCCTCCATCTACGTCATTTATACTCCCAAGTATTTTTCTAAGATGTGTGTGTGTGTGTGTGCGTGTGTGTGTGTGTGTTTTGGCTTTTGGGAGGAGAGTGTTTTTCAGATTTGGGTGGGGGGGTGTTGAGACAACATCTCAATATGCAGTTGAAGCTAGCCTTGATCTCACAATGACCCTCCTGTCTCAGCCTCCAGAGTGCTCAGATTACAGGCACAAACCACCATGCACAACTACAGAGATTTTAAAAGAATACTATGTCTAACATATTCTATGATATGCAGTTATGTGATACGCAGTACTGAGGACATAAAGAATGTATAGTAAATGTCAAAAATACCCAAGAAATGATAAGAAATTGTAGCATGCTTAACAACTAAAAATTTAGATGATTATATCTAAATTGTGCTAATAGGCTTTTTTCAACAGAAATGCTATTTGGTCTTTATGTATTTCTTCTCTTCACATTGTGTAAGATGTCTGGTTTCACTTTTAATTGAAGCTATGTACCTTCACTTTCAGTCTTTTAGTCTCTGCAGTGACATCAGTCAGCTGTTTGCAAAATTGGATCCCTGAATAGTAGGTAGCAGTGAAGCCTCAAAACTTCACCTCTAGGTTTTTCCTAATGGACATAGTAACAGAGTACACCTCTTCAGGTGTACCTGCATATGACACATGGCCAGTGTTAGCACTTAACAATACACATAGCCTTGACTCAAATGTTCAGAAATTATGCCCACCATAAATAACACATAGAACAGTTTTGTTGCAAACTAGCTAAATATAAGTTTTATTCATAGACCTGATGACAAGTTTCTCTTTGTAACCACAAGTATTTTTTAGGAAGTGGGCTGAACTTCAGGAAAATTTTAATGTATACAAAAGTTGCCTTCTACTGCCCACACTTTCATTTTCTGAATTCCTGGTAATCTCAGACAATCCTCTTCCTTCCCAGAGACTACCCTTAGAGTGCCTTCTCCTCACGCTCTGAACCATTCCATACTTCTAATATTTCTCTCCAATAAAGCCTAGAATAATAGGCTTTCAGTCTTAGAAATCATCTAACTCAATTCCCTTGTTTCACATCTGGCAAAATAGAGGCCTACAAACACTTAGCAAAGTCATATGGCGCACAGTGCTCAAACTTTCTACTATTCCCTGACCCCAGTAGCTGTCAATCAACATGATATCATAGAATTAATTTAAACAATTATGTAAGATACTGATTACGCCAGAAAGGATGTATTTTTTTAATTGTAGGAGCAATTTGTAAACCTTTATAGTTTAATTTTTTTAAATAACTATCTACAGGTTTCTCTTCTTCCTACAAAATCACTCCCCTTTTTGCTGACACACTCAAAATTGTATCTTTATTCTTCAGATTTAAATATACTTTGTTGTGCAACCAAATATTTCACTTTGCATAAGTATTTTAGTAGAAGACACTAAAATCTAAGAAATCAGTGCTAAAAAAAAGGAAAAAAAGAAATTAGGGTTGAATATACTCCATTCTTAAGATAGTAAAGACTGGTGTTTGCTGATATGAGGATCATTCTTTTATTTTTAATTTACTATATTTATGGAATACAAGGAGTTATTCTGATATATGTACAGTATGGGTCCAAGCTAATTAACAAAGCTCATCAGCGTCACAAAGGAGAAGCCCAGAAATATGTTTTTCAGAATTCTTTTTAATCACTATTCTGGGTTGAATTCTATTGATAAAAAGAACTCCCACTTGGGAGACTGAGGCAGGAGAATTTCCTGTAAATTTGAGCCCAGTTTGGGCTACATAATAAGTTTAAGCCCAGCCTGAAGTATATAGCATCTGAAACCTTGTCTCAAAAGAAAATAGTTACAATAATAATCCCTTCATTGAAAAGGATAAGGAAAATATGCAGTGGCAGAAGGAGAAAGAACATTGATAGAATGTTTTGTTTGAGAGGTTGACACCCTGTCTCAAAAAACAAACAAAGTTTTATTTAAAAGTCAGGTATGGTAGTCCATGCCTATAATGCCTACTTGGGAGGTTAGATCAAGAAGATCACAAGTTCAAGGACAGCCTTCACAATTTAGCAAGACTCTGTCTCTAAATAAAGATAAACTGGGCATGGTGGTGCTTGCCTATAATCCCAGCACTCAGATGTTTTCTTGGGGATATTTATGGGGACATTGTCTCCTATATGAAGATCCATTGAGAAATTTCTTTGAGAATTGTTTGACAAAGGAGATACACATCTAAGATACTAGTGACTAGATCAATTAACTAAACATTTTGGTTGCTAAGAAAATCAAATGTAAATTTTCATGCAATTTTCAGAAGCTGACCCCTCACAACTCTAAGGTAGACAAGGAAATGTAGTGAGACTCTACAACAGGAAGAAGACAAGAAAGATTTTAGTAGATAGGTAATGGTATCCTCCTTGGTATATTTTCTTCCAGTCTTTGTGCCATAATTTTTCCATGGAATTAGGATTATACTGTATTCTGCTACATTTATCTAAAATTGTGTTGAGCATTTCCTTGTCATAAAATCATGTTCAAAAAGTATTAAAAGATAATATATTGTTTCATTTCATATGTACCAGAATTTATATATTCTCTCACTATTGGATATTTAACTACTTTCCAATTGTTGGTTTAATAAATGAAGTTGAAGTTCAAAATTATGTATAAATCTTTAGCAAGTTCTCTAAAGTTTTTCTTAGTATTCCTGCAAATAGAATGATAAGGTCAAAGGACATATATGCATAAAAAGGGTGTCTTTTATCCCATTTCACTTAGTAGAATAGCTGATTTAGTGACACTTATAGAGTAGCTGATTTAGTAATATTCTGATATAAATGCAGGGGATTTTTCTTTTCAGCCATCACCCTTCTAGATATAAAAGTCTCCACATTCAATCTCAGAGAATATCAGAGCCATTGAAAACAGTAATTACTAGAAGGCAGGCTAGCTACTGTACCTGGAAGGTCAGTGCTAATGCAAAGGATAGCTATGCAGAGCACGAACACAGGCTATGTGTAACAGTCATTAAAATGGAAACTGAGTAGTCACAGTCACTGACTTGCTTGCAAGACATTCCCCAATGACAGCAAAAAGATGTACTCAATTTAAAATAAACTGAAGCTAATTTCATCCATCAAGTTCCATTGTACCTTGATCCTACCATATTTTTAATGACACTGTGTTGTGTAGGTTTGTGTAAGCTGCTTCAAACTCATTATCCAATGCATTTGTCTTATAAACAAACAAAGAAGCAAGCTGTGGAGCCTGAGTCAACAAAGTACATGGTGTGCAGCTTATTTTTATAAATTAAGTTCGTTGGAATACATTAATTCATTTCCATATTGTCTACTGCTGCTTTCTGTTACAACTACAGAGCTGCCTAGTTGTAATAGAGACTTTATGTCCTGCAGATTTCAGGTATTATTATCTATCTCTTTACAGAAAAAAGTTGCTAATCCCTACTATAGAGGGCAAGCTATATCTACTGAACTAGATATAGCTTTGATACCACTTTGGATGGTTTTGCTTTAGCTTTCCTTCCAGCCTAATTCCTCTTCTCCTTTGTTTCTATTGAGATGAGGTAATCCAGGGTTTGTAGAGTCTCCTACTTCCAGGGTTTGTAGAGTTCTCCTACTCATCTACTGAGCTTGTTGAACTCCTAGTAACTTCTTACCTTACTTATAAATGTTCTGTAGAGCATGAATGCATCCCTAACACATTTAACTTCCTCGTCTTCAGACTATTTCCTCCACTTGCTGTAAGTTTTAAATTTCACTCTTCTCATTTATTTGGCTTCAGTTTATAGGTACACCTATATTTCAGTCTCTCAAGTTAGTCATGAAGTTAGTAGTGGCAAATGAAAGAAAACAGTATTTCCAAATGCTTGGTGAGCAGCACTATTGACATTTCTCTTTCTCTTATGGTCGGTAAATATTATGCTGTATCTGTGTGGTCACAGCCATTTCCATCACAAAAGACTCTACAAACCCTGGATTACCTCATCTCAATAGAAAACAAAGGAGAAGAGGAATTAGGCTGGAAGGAAAGCTAAAGCAAAACCATCCAAAGTGGTATCAAAAGGACTTAGAAATAACAAAGTATATATATATATTTTTAAATGTGCCCTTCTTTCAAAAGACTATTGTGAGACCATATTTAGGATACTAAAAATTGCCGTTAAATGCAAAGAGAGCTGGAAAATATCATTAAAATTAAAAATCCATTAAAAGAAGTTCTAAAATGTAAAATATTTGCCTAAATCAAATTAAATAGCACAAGTGAAAACACAGCTATTTGAGAGGCACATATAAAATTGCAAGATACTTCTGTCTCCTAGTTAAACAACTAGTTAATCACTGTTCTCCAACTGACGTAACAAGGATGTGCTTGCGTGTATTTATTTACAAGACCAAATACATGATTAATAAAAAAAGACGCAGTTTAAAATACCCTTTTAATGTTTTCATTATACAAGTGGACTCAGATTCGTGAATAAAACTCGTCAAAGAAGCATGTGAAAAAGTGGTATGAATCACTACTGATTTCCTGCCTTGCCCCTTTCAAAGAAACTCATCTTCTCCCCAGTGAAAAAACAGAAAAGTAGACAATTATAGAACCATGGAGAAAACAAGCACTTTGTTTTTGTTTTGCTTTTTTTTTAATCTCTCATACAAAACCTTCTTAACTAACTGCTTGTATGTCACTTAAGTCCTTCCTGGAGGTACAAAAGGGATTCATCATTTAATATAGAGACAATTCTAGAAAGAGTCCATTTTGTTTAAGTGAATGTGTAGCTTTTTGTCAAGCCTTAAAACTAACGCTTTCATTGGCATGTTGACTTTTCAAAGGTGAGATGTCTTTGGTAGTTTTAACTAGAGTCTTGTATGGCAAGAAAAAAAACTCAGAAAAGCTCTTGAGACTTCTTTTACCTGAATTACAGTGATCCTACTGTTTGATGAAATCCAGAAGTTGCTTCAAGTAAAAAACAATTTTCAAAAATTCACATAGTGCTGAAAGATAGATTCATTTTCAGAGCTTCATATTCAGGAGTCCTTCCCAAACCAACATCTATCCCTTTGCCTTTTGATTCTTTTTCTTTCCTCCATGTACTCTGGGAATTGGGTATTGAATTCATTTTCTCCCAATCCAATTCTTTTGATGAAGTGAAAAGTTCAGCCTTTGAGCAAAAGTGCAAAGAAAATGTCTGTCTGGGCTTTCTGATCTTCCCTTTTAGTATCTCCTTCTCCAACTTTGCTCTTTTCTTCTAAGAATCTAATACCACATTCTGGGTCCTATATTCATTATTTATTACAGTTATCCAAAAACTTGGTGACATAAAACAATAAACACTTATTATGTCACATGGTTTCCGTGGGCCAGGAATTTACATGTGGCTTAGGTTGGTGGTTTTGCCTTGGGATCTCTCATGAAGTTGGAGTCAAGATGTCAGCTAGAGCTGTAAACATCTAACAGATTTCCTGGAGGTCAAGAATTCACTTTTTTTTTTTTTAATGATTCGTTCACATGCTAATGCTTCTCACTAAGGCAGAAGGCCTCAGTTTTTCACTACAAGAATTTCTCCATAGGGTTGCTTGAGTGCTCTCACAACATGGCAGCAGACTTTCCTTATGGCTTTTGGTAGCTCTCTCAGAGTGGGTGAAGTCAAGGCTTCAGCGTCTTTTGTGACCTTTCTGAGGGCGTCACACTTGCAGGTCATTTCACAACATTCAACTGCTTACACAAGTAACCCTTATTTGAAATGAGAGAAGACAACAAAGAATGTGACTAACAGACCCTAACTGATGAAAATCTTGTACCTTGGCCTGCCTGCCATTGTCCTTTTCATTTTCTCCAGATGGCCTCTCCAACAAAAGAAAATCTGGGGGATTTTATCCTCTTTATTCCTTATTCTTTTCTAAGTGTAGCTTTGCTGATCTGATAAGTTAATTTTGGCTGAAAGGTTCAGAGAATATTGCAGGGGGAAAATGTGGTTTCTAGCACATATTCTCCTTCCTCAGAGAACAAAACAGCTGAGGCCTTGACTAAGCAGTAACTCTAGTAGAGAAAATATTAGGTATTCCACAAACACATGGGGAAAATATCCTGTTATTTAACCCTACAAAATTTCACTATCAAGGCAGATAACTGCTTCAACAATTCCCAAATCTAAGTTTGTAGTGAAAATTTGGGCGATAGAATAATTCTAGTCACAAGTTTTTAGTTTAGCACTCTACTTCCTATGAATATTTGCATATGTTTAGAATCCAACAGAGAATATACATTCAATAAATACTAGTTAAATGAAAGAAGAAAAGTCCACACAGCATTGATTTCTTAATAAATGATAGTACTGCTGTAGTCATGCACCGTTTTAGAAAAATTCAAGGGGTGGGCTGGGGATTTAGCTCAGCAGCATAAGCGCCTGCCTTGCAAGCATACAGTCATGAGTTTGATCCCTGATATCAAAAAAAAAAAAACAAAAAAAAATATATATATATATATTCAAGAGGTACAGCTTCAATAATCAACAGAGGAAAAGCAAAGCAAAAATCATCTAACACACTTTAGATCCATGCAACACAGTCTCTATTAGAACAATTAGAAGCAGAGCACTGTGACAGAGATGGGATGGATTCACTGGAATTATGCCTTTAAGGTTTAAAAATTTAAAAATTAATTATCAGAGACACATAATAATCCCATTTCCTGAGCCTCTAATTTAGAATATATACACATAACTTATACCTCTTTTAACAAACCTATAAGGCAGATAGATATTAAGAACATCATTCAAAACAGAAAAACAAATAGGAAATAGATGATGTTAGAGATGGAGAACTGGGATTCAAATCCAGGTTTGCCTGATTTCAAAGCATAAACTTTCTCTTCAATTAAAACACTGACTTGCTGTTTTTAATTTTTTTAAAAAATAGGCTCATTATTACCAATGGAAATTCAGGTAGCTACATGATTTCTCTATCATGGGCACAGGGTTCATATGTATAAATAATGTCCTGTTGACTCAGTAAAACTATGGACTTGCCCCAAAACTTGGCATGTCATAGCCAGGGACTTTATGGAGTTTAATCTCTGATCATACAACTTCCTTGAGAAGTTTGGGGGGAAAAATTTGTTTAAGGCTCACCTCAACACTGAAGTCTGCACACTATAGGGATGTGTAAAGTCTTATTTGAGGAAAACAGAGTAGAGAAGAATGAAATATTTACCTTTCTTAAAATCATCAAGTTAAATTTAATTTTCCTTCTATTAGTAAAAATACACCATAAGGGTCTATTTTTCTCTCTACAACTACTTTTTCTTATTCCATAGTAAAGTTCATCTCTGTATGAGAGTTCTAAGCTTTAATGAAGGACTGAAATGAAAAAGATAAGTACCCCCATGTCTGTTTTTTGATCTCTAAGCATGCAATGTCCAAAGGAAAGAAATAACACTTATAAACCACAGAGTCAGGGTTCGAAGAATATTGGAAGCATAATATGCTGAATACTATCATATGATTACCCATAGCTGAGGAACACAAAAGTCTTTTAGAAAGAAAAATGGGAAAAAATGAAATTCACTTCAAATGGATTACCAGCAAAAACTTTAATTTTCTATAGCAATCAGCAAGAAATAATTACCTTTTATATCTTAAAATTTCATAAGAAGCTTTTGAAAGCATTTCAGTTCTCTTTTTTGGCATATCATTATAAGTTTGTCTTAAAAGTCAAGGTTTTTTTTTTTTTAGAATTTTACTAATTTCATTCCAGCTTTGTTATGGAACTATAGGAAATGCAAGAAAAAAAGGGCTAAGATTTTTCTTGTTCTTGTACAATGTCTCTCAAATACTATCATGCATTCAGATCATGTGGACTGCTTGCTAATAAAAATACAGGGCCCTATCTTTGAAATTTGTGGATTAGCAAGTCTAATCCAGAGATTATAGCTTTAATACATTCTCAGATGATGCTGATGCAGTGGTCCAAGGTCCACATGGGGAACCATCCCTGTATGCTATATCTCTAGTCCAGACCAAAGGCTCAATAGCACCCTGAAATGTAAGAATTCTAAAGAAGTGATCCCACAATCAGAAGACCTCAGAAAAAGAGAAGATGGGCTACTTGCCTCTCATTGGACAAGAAGGAAGAAAAAGACATCTCAGATATTGATGCATATATGTATTTCACTCAGCAACCTAGACACTTGAAGGACAGCTTCTCAACTGGCCAGAAGTAGTTGTTACATTTGAAAGGTGCACAAAGTCCAGGACGTATGGAGAGCCATGCAGTAAAGACTAAAGGATCATGAGCTTTAAGAGCCAGTGAAGGTTTTATACTGTAAGAAAAACGGTTCTGTGAATATTTAAACATTTTAGTGAAACTTAAAAAGCAAGAACATACACATGTAATTAGTGCAAAAAGAGAATAGACAGAGGGAGGATGCCAGTTAACTAATAAATGTCATGGGTTAGGCTCACACAGATAATAGCCTGAGGAAGGTAGGAGCAATGAAAATCAGTAGGAAGGGACAAATAACAAGAAAGAGCCAAGAGTGACTTAGTTGACATAAAGGTCAATGGAAAGGGGAAAGGGAGGAATCAAAGTTTACTGAGGGTATGAACCTTATGACGAGGAGAAAAAAATATAATTAAACATCTAACTCTATTGGACCATACCCAAGTATTTCTGCTAACAATATAATATTTAGAAGGTACTGACTTTTAGGGAGGAATGGGAGAGTCTATTTTGGCAAGTTTCAAACTTCCCTAATCTTATAGGGTCAGGATTTCAAATCTGAATCTCATTTGTGTCCAAACCCATTTAAACTCTTTAAGAAGTGATTTCCTGTTTTAAACAGGAAAAAATGTATATTTTTTAAATTATTCAAAGGGCTTAAATATTTCTTAGACATCAAAAACTCTTAAGACATAATATTTTGATGATTTAAGTAAAATTAATCAAAAACATATGGATTGAATTTCCTTTCAAATCCACATCATGTTTGGAAAGTAAGGGCAAGACTGCTTCAAAAATGAGTTTGTTCTTTTATCAAACCCAAAGTGGCTGAAAAAACACTTCAAACAATCAAAATCTCACCAGGCTTGTCCTATCCTGGTTTCTGTGCTATTGAATATCAAATTATTTCAGGTCATTTTACTTTTTTAGTCAACGAATCATAACATGGGTTGTGACAACACATAATATTTACAGACTGTTTTGACATGTATATCTGAAAAATAAGGTTATGCAGTTGCATCAATTGAATGTTCTGATGAGCACTTAATACACATTCAAGAGCACCAATTACCCATAGTAACCTATGATCATGGTTTTAATATTCGCCAAAAGGGATTATTCCTAGTAAACCCTCTTCCCTGAAGAGCCTCAGAGAACAGGACCAGCCTGCCAACTATGGCGCACTCAGCATCCCTGCCGTCAATCTGTATGCCCACACACATGTACGTGCACACTAACAGAGGTGGAGAGAGAGAAAGAGAGAGAGGGGGCAAATTTGTATGGCTTTGTATTTTTGTATCTGCATTTTCTGATTTCATTTTAGCACCAGCACCATAGTGTCTCCCAAACCCCATAGTCAGCAGTGGCGAACCTATGGCACTTGTACTGAAGCACACTGCATCATTGAAAGTTCTAAAAGGTTCGCCATCACTGCCATAGGTTATCTTCCCATACTCTTAGTCTCCATTTCCCTGATTCTTGCATTGTACTCCTTCAAAACCCACCTCTGCAAAAATAAGGGAAAAATGAGTTATGCATTTGATAAACAAATTCATAATTTCTTCACACCTGAGTAGTAGAAGGAACTTAGAGCAGCACCCTTTTATCATCCAAAAGAGAGTTCTCTTCCACAGTTGGTCAGTAGCCAAGACAGAATTAGAGAGCATGTCTCCTGATTTCCTATCCAAGTTTTTTCCAATTACACTATACAATCTCTGGAACACCTGCACTTTACAAGTGACTGTATGACTCCTGAATGACTGTCCTTTTCTCTAAAACAAAAGAAACGATTTCCCAGAATGATTGCTCATCATTTGCTTTCATTGTTCATCATTTGCTCTTAAATGCTCTTCTGTGAAACTATTCCACCTAAAAAGTTTGTGGACAGCCTTCTTACAGAACTCTGTGGGCACAAAGAAGTATGATTGTTTAGAAGAGCAATTACACAGTACTCATATCACATTTCATGATTTCCTACAGCAGACACAACTAATATATAAGGCCTGATCTCTTCTAAACAACCGTGCTCAGTTTAAAGAAATTATTTGCAACTGGGGATGAGTTTTGTTCTCCAGGGGACACTTGTCAGTACCTGAAAACAGTTTTGGTTTTCATTACTGGGGTATGCCATGGGCTTCTAATGAGTAAAGGCCACAGATGTGACTAAACATCCTATAATGCATAGGTTAGGTCCCCACAGCAAAAAATTATCAAACTTCAAATGGTCACAAAAGCCAAGTTTGGGGCTCTGTTTTAGGAGAGAGGGGCTGTTATATAAGTTTATTTGAGAATTTCAGTATATCTCTAAGTTTGAGTTTAATGTCAGATCCTTCTGTCTTGCAGCATTTGTTCAACACATACTATGTGCTAGACACTCTACTAGGTCCTGCTGTCAAATCTGCAACCTAACCATCTTAATACCTAGAAACACAAGGTGTTTTAATCTTCAAAAGTTCTAGATACAGTGAAAAACAGAGTGGAGTTTTCAGCCAAAGATATTCCTGAGCATGTTACATTATAGACAAATGAAATGTTTTACCCACTAAAAAGGCATGATGTTGCGGCAACCTGGGGTGCCGGGAGAACAAGGAGCTCCTCCCCTCTTGGTGAGCGGCTGTGAGCCTGCTGGTGCGTGGGCTGAGAATCAAACATCTCATGTCACCCCGTCCCCCTACCTGTCCCATCTCACTGCCCCCCCAGCTTAGCAAGTGGGAGCCAGTGAACTGTCCTGTGAAAGACTGTCCCATCTTGTGAAAGATTGGCTATGTTGTTTTGTATGAACTCTCCGTATACAAAGATACGGACAACCATTTGGAAGAAAACAAGAAACAATATGATAAATAGTGAAGATCTCTGGTTGTCTAGCTTTGAGATTTATGCTTTCCTATGTCCCATTTTGTTGTGTTTTATGAAATTTTACCCCCTTTAAAATTAAAAAAAAAAGGCATGATGTATCTAACCTATTCTTGGGATCAACAGAGCCTTTTGGACATGGTGGGAGAACTTTCAAAAGATGAATGTGGTGTCAGTGCCCCAAAACCATCCAAGAACAACTACACAGGCATTTACAAAGAATTCTTTGCAAAGTGAAAAATGACCACATGGTTTCTTTTGTTGTTGTTGTTGTTGTTCTGCCAAGAAGTGAAAAGTAAACTGTGTTTCAAATAGCTTAAGAAAGAAAAATCCCCCTTTGATACCATGTCTTACTCACTTTTCACTAAAATGTCATCCTGTTAGTCTAGGTGTTATCCGGAACATATCAAAAGCTCCTTATATCAGTGTTATTTCTACTTGGAACACATTCCTTTAATTTAAGTCAGTATGGCTGGTTTGTATTAAACTATTGGAAAGGTTCTTGGGTTTCAAACTGATAGTAAACCCATAAAAAGAGCAAATGGCTTTTCTATTTCCGGGAAATCTGATTAAATGTGAAAACAAATGTGTTCTGCTGTGATATATAATGGAATAAGCTTGAAAAATAAATATTGGGTTTCTGTTGTTCAGTAAGTTCATTGAACTCTAAATAATGTGAGAAAAATAACTTCCCAAACTAGGGGATCTAGAAACGGAAATATGGAATGATAGATGTCTTGTCGAAACTATTCCAGATACTCCACACTATAGAAACCTAAAATCAAGTGAAGGAAAGACCTCCTCGATAGGCTTAGGTAACAGCGCTCTCCTTCCAGGTGTCAAATGTTGTGTCTGAGGGGTTTTGTTTCCCTACTAGAATCCTCAAATGAAGGCAATATATAGAGATATAGATAAAAATCTGAGACATCTTCTCAGCCCCTCCCCCTCTACCACCACCTTTCACTCAGTCGGACTTGGTAATGGAGGATCCTGCCACAAGATGGCGGTCACAGTATATCTTTGCTTTCAGGGTCTACCTTCTGCGGCTGAGTGGGGATGTCACAGGGGTCATCTGAGGAGTACATTTGGTGTTGTAACGCCCCACAGTCTACACTGATGTCTTCCATCTCAACCCACATACAACCTAAACAAAAACTCAGTGTTTACTATGCAGTTTCCAGACAACTTCTCTTTTAAACATAATGCTGCTTACAAACCCATCTACCACCGAAGTTACTTGCCCATGGATGAGATAAATATATAGAAGTGAGAGAGGGAGGGACAGAGAAAGAGAGGGAGAGATTTTACTGAAATAATGTGATTGGAACTTGTAGCTCACAATTTACCAGCTATTGCAGGTACTATCATATTTCATGGTTCATCACATTTGCGACACCCTCCCCCACCTTGGAGAGCCTTACTTAGCCCAGTTATAGAGTAAGGAGAAAAGTATCTTGTGCTTTTCTATTCCGATCTGACCAATAATTCTGTCCACCTCAACTTCTCTTTTCTGCTTTTTAAAACTGAGATAATAAGGCCATCTATTCTGCCAGCTTAGAACCATGGGGAGTTCATTCTCAGTACACCTAAACTTTCTCCTCATGCTTTCCACTGGAACAAGCAAACTGGCAAATAGAGATCTTACGTAGGTGGGTCTTTCCAATTTAAGTGCCCTCTTTACCAAGTAATATTCCAGATGCATCCTGTGTAGTCTTTCCTCATGATGCCACTTTGCTGCATCTATGTGACTCTGTGTGCCTGAGTATTTGAACATGTGCAGTAGATGAACCGTCAAAGAGCTATAGTTTAGTTGAATAGCAGCATTATTGCAATTGAAAACATAGTTGATAAACACTTAATATCATAATACTAAATAACCTAAAAGAATCTTTGCTGGCCGGGGGTTTAGCTCAGTGACGTAAATGCCTGCTTGGCAAACGCGAGGTCGTGAGTTCAATCCCTGGCACCAAAAAAAAAAAAAAAAAAGAATCTTTGCTTAGTTCTCGGGCCTTCAAAGCCTAGAGCATAAATAATAAATAATAATTTCTGGGCTTAAAATACATAGTCACATTTAAGGGCAGAACATTAAACCAAAAAACATAGTAAACAACTCTCAGTATATTATGGGTTTGCAACCAGAGAGATATTGTGAGATGTTGTTTTATGTGTTTTTGTTTTGGTTTGGTTTGGTTTGGTTTGGTTTGGTTTGGTTTGGTTTGGTTTTTTTCAACCTTTCTTCCTCCAATGATGGATAAGCAATTGCACAGGACTCAATAATCTCACATATGCAGTTTTTGTAATACCACAGTTTCAACATCTTACTACCTTCATTTTCTTTGCCAGCATACATTCTTCCCAACCATCTCTGCCTAAGAGGAAAAGAATTCTACATTATACAACGCTGAAATTCCAACCTATCATTATACCGGTACAGTGCCTGTGGATAGTAAATGCTTATTAACTAAATTAAATATCTCTGGAGAGCACTTTCAAATTAAAAATAAATCTTTATAAATCTGGGAGAAAATATGACAAAAATGTGTATATGCACTGAATACAAGAAGTTGATGTGTATGACATACTAGGAAAATACAAACCAAGACAAAAATGAAATATTTTTCAAAAATCAGATGACATTTAATTTAAATAATTATTTAAATATTAGGTCTCAATAAATGGAAACAAGTGTATTTGAATAACATGGATTGATCTAATTTGACAATGTCTATCAAAATTTAGAATACTGTGCTATAACAAAAATTTTGTGTGTTTTGCTTGTTTAATTGGTCGGGTTTAGGGGAGCTTGTTTGATGGTTAAGGATTTGGGGTTTTTATAATGCTGAAAATCAAACCCAGTGCCTCATGTATGCTAAGCATGTGCCCAACCTTTGAGCTATGCCCCAACCATAGCAATTTTAAGGAATCTGCATGGGAAACAATCTCAATATGTACACAAAAGTGGGAGGTTCACCTGGGGATTTAGCTCAGCGGCATAAGCGGCTGCCTGGCAAGCGCAAGGTCATGAGTTCAATCCCCGGTACCAAAAAAAAAAAGTGGGAGGTTCAATAAGTTAGGGTTTATAATTGAAAAAAGTCCAGAAACTAAATATCCATTAAAGAAGATTGATACTACGACAGCCATAATATGAAGCATTGAGACAACATCAAAAAATAATGCGAAAGACTTCTTGTTCCCTTCTGAGAAAACCTGAGTCTCATTAAAGAGGAGACCTAGTTATAAATTAAAAAGACATGATCTTTTTTTAAGTTTTTTTCCTGCATGCCTGTGTGTGTGCGTGTGCAGTGAAACAGACTTTACTGGACTGTGGTTGTGGTTGGACACTAAGGAAAGGAGCTTCAAAGCAAGTCAACAGTTTTGAGCAAGTGTGTTCTTTGTATTGGTCAGCTTTCTCATTGTTGGGGGAAAAATACCTAACAACCACCATTTAGAGGAGGAAGAGTTTAATTTGGCTCAGAGTCCCAGAGAATTCAGTCCATAGTCTCAAGGTCCAAGGCAGAAACATGGTAGACTGGTGTGGAGGAGCAAAGCTGCTCATTTCACGGCAGCTAGGAATCCAAACAGGTTGGAAAAAGCACCAGAGAGAAAAGAGCTAGGAACTGGGTATTGTCCGCAAGACTATGCAACCAGGACTTACCCCAATATACCCAGAAGCTTGTTTTACTAATTTGCTAGGATAACCTTCTAATGCAGTCAAGTTGGTGATCACAATTAACGGTTACACTCTTCTCTTCCTAAAGAGTCACACTAGATGTTTTCACTGACTGCTCTACCTGTTGTAGTTGTCCTAGCTTCATGCTTTTTCTGTGACTTTTCTCTCTTCCCCATTTTGTTTTGTAAAACTTTGACTATATGTACATACGGGAAATGAAATGAAGTTTTTCTTTTTTTATTCCTGGATCTGCCTTGCGCATTAGCTTCTTACAGGTTGTACTAAGGACTGTGGCTACTCACTGAGAGCTGAGTAAATGAATGGATAAATGAACAAAAACAGGTCCTCATTATTTTTTAGCTGCCAGATCTCTCAAAGTATTAGGGTAAAGTGAATTCTATAGATAATAAATTGTCACAGAAAATAAAGACACTGTGGTGATGGAGAACTGATACTGTTTAAATAACTTATGGTAACTAAAATTCATACTTATAGGACTCATGCAAAATGAATACTTGAATATATGATCACCTATCACCCTCCTGGAAAATTGGTTCTTACCACTTTCATCCTTGGTATATTGGTCTTTTACATGCCCCCCTCCCCCCAAAAAAGTCATATTTCATGATGAAAAAACATGTAAGAATGGAAGTAAGCACTGAGATTGGTTGAATAGCTTATGATTGTGAGTAGGCAAGAGGAGAATAAAAGAGAAATTTGGAAGCAGGGAGCAAGGCATGCCTAGAGCTAGGAAGCCATTAGGTAACTAGTAGCCAGGAAGAAGAAGGTAAAGTAAAGAGGATTCGGTAAATAATTGTGTAGAGAAGGATGTGCTGAGGCTAGTTTCCTAGATTTGCTCAAGCAAGTTGACTAAGGTGACTTTGGCTAAGCCACAGAGCAATAGGATAGAAGAACTAGTGGTAAAGAACAGGCAGTTAAGCTCTAGAGGTCAATCTCTACATGTCAAGATTGAGTGGTTTTTAAAATAGACAATGAAAGACAATGAAAGATGCTGAAAATGAGCCCAGAAGAGCCATCTATGTTGGCAATATAAGCATAGGAATCACTGACATGTAGATATGTGAGTGAATCACTGACATACGATGTGAAAGTGATGTCAGGTAGGACAGATGGGTGCTGAATATAAACAGAAGTAACTGGTGGTCAAAGGCAAAACTTACTTACTTATGACAGGACCATTTGTGGTAACCATACAGTCCACTGAAATAAGGCCCAACTGCCCTCTAGTGGAATTCAAGCCATTTTAACTGCCAGTCACAGAAATAGCTTGAGCTGATTTTCACATGACAAAGGGCTAAAATACTGGTAAGTTTTCTATGAGAGAAAAAATTATCCCAAAGCAAATCATTTACTTCTCTCCACAAGACTCTCCATAAAATGAGTTTCTTTTCTATCAATTGAATTTTTAAAATATAATTAATTAATAACTGTGGTTTTAAAATATCAGTCTACAGTTCCTTTTCTGTAATTCAAATATCCAAAGCCTTCTTAAAAACCAAAAGTTATCTGCTTGTTTTCCTGAAATCATTTAGTGATAAAACTTGACTCGGCCTGAACTCATTTATTGGCAAAATCTGGCTTGAACTTTCATGCTGTTTATATATATTAGTCTCCATTAATGAAATACCATAAATTTCATTGCAACAATTGATTGATTCTAGATGCTAATCCAGACCCAGATAAGGGTGTGATATCACATAATAAATGTACTTCTACTTTTTAAAAATGTAAACTATCTTAAAATATAAAATGTAGAAATGTCAAGTATAAAGTGTCTGTGAGGTTTTAGACAGAAGATCAGGCAGATTTACAGTTTCAGAAACTATCATAACATTTCAATTTTTAACCACTGGGATGTCCAAAGAAGGAAACACCACTAATCCAAACGGTAACAAAAAGAAAAGTCAAACTCAAGTTATTAAAGACTTAATAAGAATGCAATGAAGAATCTTGGCAAAAGACACAAACAAGTAAGTAGTAAAGATTGCTTTCTCCAGCATAGCCATTGCATGGATTTCCGCTGTCCTGACTCTGTGTGTGTACGTGTGGGTGTGTGGGTGTGTGTGCGCACGCGTGCATGTAGGTGCGTGTAGGTACATATGTGTACGCACATATATATGTATAGATTGTGCCTGTGAATCGGCAATGGTTCTTTTCATTCTCTCTGAGCTGCAAGCCTAATTTGAAGTCTCCAAGAAATATGCAATGTGGTGGATTGCATATAAGATCCTACATCTTAGTTTTATTCTTCATACAAATCTTAAAATATCAAGATGACAAAAATTTAAGTGATTCTATATGATGATTCTTTTTAAAAGGTACAAATAAATAAGCATTTTCTACTATCAAGGAAAAAATAGTATGCTCTGAAAATCCCCTCATTATAATGAGAAAAAAGTCTATGGTAACTTCATTCCTTGTGCTCTCCTGATATTTTTATGACCAAAAACCAGAATCAAGTCAAGACAGAAATATTATCACAAAATTTTTATTTACATATACTAAATAAACAGACTAGTTTAAAGTGCAGCACCCAATATCAATTGAAGAAATATTTATGCCCACGTCTTGTACCCTGAGCAGCTACTTTAAAGATAACAACATGTAATGTATTAACTATTGTTATTCTCCTATTTTGTTATAAAACTTTACTTTTCTTTCCATAAAATAAAAAATAAAGTGCAGCATCCTTTCCCAAAAAGCAGTAGCTTAAATTCAATTATAATTGGAAATGTTTACATAATATTCATTTATCCACCCATCATATATTTATTGCATGGCTACTGAGCACCAAACACTGACCTAGACAAAGTGAGCCAGCAGTCTTCCTAATTCGTGTGCCAGTGAGTATTATCCCCACTTTACAGATACAGAAATAAGATTTTAAAAGTCTATGCCAACAATAAAAAAAAACAGGAACAGAAGTGGCCTAGAGAGTGCAGAACGCTCTGGCATCAGTCTTTACCTAAACCCCTGGCTCCCTCTGCATTGCATTCCCTAAAGTCAAGGGGGCATCAGAAATAAGAACTAGGACAGTCACAAAGGTGAGCAAAGTGGAAAGTCACAAAGGCAGGGAGAATATACACAGCCAAACCTCAAAGTAAGAGAAACAACACAATGGCCTCAAAGAAGCCGGAAAGAAAGGTTCAGGGAAAACTGTTATCCCAAAGCCAAACACACCAAAACCCACATTAGATTATTTTTAAATCTTTTTCTGAAATGGATAACAGGGAAATATTCATTTATGGATGGTATATTTTTTATGATTTTCTTTTAGGGTTTGCTTAAAAGTGAGCATTTGAGAAGGGTCTTTTGCTAAAAATGAGGAAGTTATCCCAAGAACAACATACCTTGATTTTATGGAGCCTATTTTTTCTTGCCAAAAACCTCAGAGCACTTTGTGAGGGTACTAGGTTTCCAATAAGCAGTAGCTAGATAGGAGATGTTTCCAGAGTCTCTTGGAATTTCCTGAAGAAAGACAAAGGCAATAAAGGGGTCACCAAAGGCCACAGACACGTTGTGTACAGTCTGTATTTGTGCATATTTTATAGACAGGAGTGGTAAGTGCCAGAGATGATACAGTTCTGTCAGCTTTTGGCTCTCAATAGATTGAGACTGGCCAAAAAGGCAGGTAAACAAAATACCAGCTGAAAACTCCTCTACAAGAATTCTTTGGAATATCACACCTGGATTTTGGCTCCCAGCCACCACAAACAGAGTAAGTGGGCCTCCTGGCATTGAACAAGAATATTCGTGGGAGACATCAGGGGAGTAGATGACTTGGGGGCCTGATAATGGAATATGTTTTGCCTCTTATCATCTGGCTCACAGTCAGCCCAGGTGGAAAGTGACTAAAAATGGCTGCCATGTTGTGGCCTCTGGGCTGGGTAGTTTCTACTCAGGTCCTGGTAAACAAGGTTCCAGCTCCTTCAAACAAAAGACCCAAAAGAGAAACTTGGAGCAAATGTGTAACAGATCTGCCAAGAACCCAATGGGCCATGAAAAAGAAAAAAATAATAATAATAAAACCAAGGGGGAAAAAAAAGAAAAAGAAAGCAACTGTGGGAAATAAAGCCTCCTCACCTTAACAGACGGTTAGAAACTGGCACAAACGCCGTTCTTGTGGTAAACCCATCGGGATCTTGAAGGAGGGCTTCTGTAAAGGAGCTTTCAGTGAGGGTTTGAGAAAGTCACTAGATTACAACATGTAGGGAAGGAAATGAGACACAACTAGATTTAATTGAATACAAAAAAAAATGCATTAATGTTTGAAGACCCTTCCTCAACTTGGCAATAAACTTGTCCTTCATTTTCAACTTTCTGCGCTTCCGTCATCCTTCTAGGTCAGGGTTTGTACAGTTGCCATGTGGAGCCGGATAATTTTGGAGGGCTGCTCTATGCACCACTGAGCACTTGATCTGCCCTACAGCCTACATGGCCATAGCAGCCCCCACACTCCCCGCGATTGTGAAACAGAGAATATATCCAGACGTTACCAAATGCTGGTGGGGGGGTTGGTTATAAAATTGCTCTTAGTTAAAAGATATGCTCTCAGATGAGAGACCAAATGGGAGAATAAAAATAGTATGAGCTCAGAAGCTAGCAGACCTAATCCCACTTCCTGTCTTTGTGACTTGGGCAAATTATTACCCATTTACATCCTCAGCATCCTAGTCTGTGCCACTGATAACCTGCTGGACTGTTAGGATTAAATGAGATATAGCCTGGCAAAAAATAGGCATTCAACTTACAGTTATCTTCTTGCTTTCCATGGTTTGCCCAATTTAGAGATCCTTTCATACTATTCTAGTCTCTCTTCTATCCTTACTGTCTATCAAATGCCCTATTTCCTTTTCTGGTATGTCCCCCATGGCACAAACATTGGACTTAAATCAAAAGATGTGGCACTGTGCCTCAACTCTGTGAATTTAAATGGTATTTAACCATTTTTTATTCCCTGATACTAGGTTAGTATCTTGGTATCTACAAAACTACATGAGGTTATTATTCACCTGCTCAGAAGCCTGACTTGACCTTCTATTGCTTTTTGAGTTGTGAGAAACATAGGGTTGTAGGCTGTTTTTTTCTTTACTCAACAAGTTCATATTCTCTTAAATTGATTCTCAAACTGCCTGTGAATCAAGATGTCTTTTGAACATGTTCAAAATAAAACACAGCGGTTATAGGCATCATTTCTGGAGAGTCTCATTTAATAGGTCCAGTGCAGGAATCAAGAAGGTATTTCTTTTTTACACTTCTCAGATGATGCTGATACATGATCAGGATTGAGACCCACCATCCCAAACTCAGATTCTCTAATCTAGTAACTGAATTTGCTTACCATCACTAACTCATGACTAATTCCCTCCTGCCTCCAACATTTGCCCAAACAACTGCCCCTATCTGGAATACTTCCTCAACTTTTCTCAGCCAGTACATGGCTTTGTTCTTTTAAACTTAACTCCCATTAGGAAAACTTCTCTGTTTTCTTTGGGGCTTACCCAAGCAAACTCTTACTACATTCACGACATGCAATGCTTAGAAAGTAAAATTTATTTTAAAGCAAAAATAACAAGCAGTTATGCTGTATTGTACTTCAGAGACAAAAATTCTGGAAATACTTCTACAAAGCAGATTACAAACCAAAAAACTAGTTTGACCTCTTTTTGTTTAAATGTTGTCAGAGAGGGTTGATGGGCCAAAAAAAAAAAAGAACCTTGTATTAAAGTTACAAAATAAAGTCCACAGTTCATCTTCAGAAGCACATCCGCATCACAAAACTTCATTCTAAATATCTCTTAGTGCTTTCTAAATATTAATCTAGTGTTATTATTCTGGGTAACATTTAAAAATTATTCTACATGCTCTGAACCAAAAAAAGAATGTTTTGAGCAACAGCAATGTTTTTGGAATTGGTGTGCAGTTTTACAAAGTGATTACGTGGGAAACATTTATTTTAATAAACAAATTATGACATACTTACTTTGTACAAAGTTGTCACTATGAATCACAGTATCTTACTACTTTAATTGTTATTATTAACTTAAAAGCTGATTCCTGCAGTAGTTCTCAATGAGGGGACAGTGAATCACAACATTCTAGTACTTTAACTATTGTTGCCAGCTTAAAAGCTATTTGATTAGAGCAGTGGATCTCAACAAGGGGGCCTCTGGAAATGTCTGGAAACATTTTTGATATGTCACAATTTTGGAGAAGAGTATTACTGGCATAAAGAAGGCAGAGGCCAGGGTTACTACTTAACCTCCTACAATGCACAAGGTAGGCTTTCTTCAACCCCTTAAAGAAAGAATTGTTTGTCCGAAAATGTCAATAATGCCACTGTTGAAAACACTGGATTAGATATTTCTGTGAGTCTATGTTTTTATTCGTTTATATTGGTTAGTCCTTGCCATCCAGGAAGCTTGGAAAAAAAAATTTTAAGGCCTGGGCTACACTCCAGACCAATTAAATCAGAATTCCTGGAGGTAAGACTAAAGTATTAATATATTCTTAAAAATTCCCACATGATTCCAATGTGAACCTTTGGTTGAGGACCATCGAATTAAAGTTATTAAGAAAAGCTGTGTCTAAGAGGGATGATGAAAAGAGAGCATATGAGGTAAAGAATTAAAGGCCTGTGAAACTAGAAAATAGGGAATAATCTGAGTTAATGAATAGATTTTGATGAGCAGAGATTCAGAGATAATAATGCAACCATTTCTAACTTTTGAAGAATTTACATTAGTTTACCAATATAATATACAAGGTGTTGTGGGAATAAGAAGGAAAAGCACTAAAATATATCAATATGGGAAAGTAACTGTAAAGCAACTTATATAGAGTCATGTCAGAAAGGAAAAACTGTCCAGGCAGCTGGAGAGATAAGAATATTCCACACAGAGAATTTAAGACAAGAGCTAGTCACCTACTGTAGTGTGTGTATAAGATGTGTATTAGCAGTTTTCTGCTACTATCCTAAACTACCGGAGGTTGGGTACTTTACAAAGAAAAGATACTTATTTAGTCCACTTAGTTTGGAGGCTGAAAGTCTAAAATCAGGCAGTCTTACCTGTTTGGGCTCTAGTAAGTGTCCTTTTGGCTGTGTCATAGCAAGGCATATAATACTATAATAGGAGTACACACAAGAGAGAGGTCAAATGGCAAGACTGGAACCCATACTGAGGAAGTGCCATTGTTTTATAATAACTAACATTCTGGGAACTAACTCATTCCATGAAAATAACATGAATACCTTCTGGGAGCGATGCCTCTACTGACCTAATCAATCACTTGGGACCCACTGCTTAGAGATTATACCTCCTCAACAATTACCACAGTGAAGACCAAACTTCCAGCACGTGAACTTTTGGGGAACACAAATCATATCCAATCTGTGGTAGAGTGAAAAGATTCTTCAAAATTACAAGGCCAAATGACAAACCAATTAGGAGTTCTAAATAAGAAACAAAAAGCTATTTACTGTTGATATTTTCAAATGTTAATTTTACAGAGATTAAGTGCTTTATTTTATCATCCCAGGAAGCATGGAAAAACTAAACATTGAAACTTAATAACTAGTTGACTTTTGGGCCCCATGTTTCATAACATTCTGCTGATGCTGTGCAGAGTTACAATCCCCAGCAAGACCACACCCACCAGTTTAGAAGCATAACACTAAATAAGTACAATCACATAAATTTACAAATAAAAAACGAATAGACACTTTTTACTCTTTACTCTTATGAATAAAAAATGAATAGACACTTTTTACTCTTTCCTCAAAATTGAACATAAGCAAATAATATTTTGTACCCCAAAGACCTACTAAATTTTAGGACCACGCCACTTTTTATAAGAAATAGTATGAAGAGTTCCTAATAACAAAAACCTGCATCTTAATGAAGTGGTTGATGGTGCTTCCTCCCACTGCCTTAGCTCTGCCTTCTACTTTAACTTCAAAGCATGTATAATCTTTACCTGGTAACTACTAAAACAAATGATTCAACACACTGGAGAAGTTTTCAGTCTGTACATTTGCTTCTTCAAAGGCCTATTAAACAGATCAAAACCTGACAACAAACACAAAGCTACTGCCACTCACTCAAATTAGGCATGAACCTTAATATCATATCGTATTTTTCTTTGTGCATCCTATTATGAGTCTATGTAACAATGCAAGACCACCACAGAGGAAAGGGAGATGCTTGAATTATAACAGCTGTGGTCTCAATACGGGACCCACAGCACACTGTGAAATCCTCCATAGCTCTGGATCATGATTGGAGTAGCACCTGTGCAAAACAGGTTTTTTCTGATCCCCTAGAAAGCCTTCTATTTTATGCAGGCCCAAATTGTGTTTGTTGTTCTTAAGCCAGTTCCCTGCCTCGGAATTTAGACAACCATTCAACTGCTCAATTTCATCCCTCTAAAGCAACCCAGACAGATCATGGGAGATATATCAATGAGTCAGTTCATTCCTGCCTCACCCAACCCTTCCCTATGTGACTCCCTGGGCAAGATACGTTTTATAGAGATGAAAAAAGAATGTCCTTTGTCCACAATATACAAAGGGTTTTTTAATGAATTTAATCTTCTGTAGATGGCATAAGAAAAAACTGTAAGAAGAATGTTATTCCTCCATATCTGTAGGACCCATTCGATCAGTAAAAGAGAAACTATTGAATGCCCCCAGAGAAAATGCCCCAGGTTACCAACTGAGGTGATCACTTATACTAAAAAATTTCTATGGTTTCTGCTTTTTAAGAGTCAGAAGTTATTCTTGGATATTACAGAAAACGTGATTAAGACAACTCTTCAGAGGCCCACAATAGGGAAAGGAAATATCAGAATCAAATTTTCAGGCTCAATTATTCATCTCATAAATAAATTTCAAAGATGGGTTTGTCTTATGAAAGTTGAGAAGTACAGTATTTAGAAATTACGCAAACCCTCAAGACTTGACTCCTTGAAATCATTCTGTTGGTCTTGGAATGCTCGTTGCATCCAAGTAGCTGACAAAGTTTATTATTATTATTATTATTATTAATAACACAACACGTTAAGAAAGGTACGAGTTTTCTTTGAGCAAAAGAGGCTCTGGCTTAATTCCATTTTTCCAGTGTTACTATGGACCAATGGCTACTGATTTTGTACATAAACTTTACACTTTGTCTTTTCTACTAATAATTCATTAGCCAATTAAGAATGAACTCCGAGTTAGCCTTTATGAAGTCTTACAGAAATATTTACACAAAGGAAAATCAGTTGAAATCTCAGTAGGTGATAATTGTAATAATTGTACTCCTGGCATGCTTGATCACTGGAAGTACGCCTACAAAACAGCTCACTGCTGTTCCACATCCATCATTAAGTATCAGAGTAAGCATGCATCTATTGAGACTTTGGACAAGGTTTCTAGCATTTCTAATGCCCATTATTTTCATTTAATCAAAAATACTGAAATATGTGAAGAGACTTGCTAGGCTTCAATCCTGTTCTCTAAGCCTTATATTTTCAGTCAGTAGACCATTCTTCAGGTAGAGCAACACAAGCTTTCAAATGAAACAAATTTAAAACAAATGCTTGTTGTGTACTTAGCATTATATTAGGTACAGTATCTCAGGAGTTTCTAAAGTGTAAAACATGCTTTATCTTCAAAAAGGACACAATAAATTTGAGAAGACAAGATAAATGCTAGAAAGATCAGTGAGAACTGAAGGATCTGAGAAATATTCAAGAAGTTTGCCTTTAGCCTAGCATTAAGAGATGGGTAAGATTTGAGTGGAAGGAAGGCATTTAAAGTGGGAGACTAAGATAAACAAAGATGTGAAGGCAGAAATGAGTATGACTGTCATGTGAGACTGAAAAGCAGTTTTCACCCATCCCCTTTTCTTTGGTCTTATTAGATCTTACTGATGGGGACAAGGTCAGAATTATTTGAAAGAATTTTGCCTTATCTGTATTAACTTCCTATAGAAACAAATCAAGAGAGTCATTGAATAAGGGAACAGTGATAGTTCGGAGGATTAGAAAAGTCTGTGTCTGGAAGGAAAATGTAGAAGGGTTATTATGATTATAACACAGTGTATAAAATGCTGCTATGAGAACATATTTTCTTGAAGCCAGGAAGATCCCTAGGAAGTCATGACTTTTTTCATTCAGCTAGATCACCACACACACACACACACACACACACACACATCTATCATATGGATCTAGTTATGCAGACGGCAAGAGTGAAAAACACTCCAGGTGATGTCTAAGTTTCTCAGTCTTCTATCAGACCCTAGACTTTTTTACACTAAGCATCTCCTTTATCTTCCACAAAAATTCACTCATATTCTAAGGATGTCTTAGATTTTCTGGCTTGATTACAAATCCTGACAGTTGTGAAGCGAGCTTGCACTTTTGAGCACATAACCTTCAGTCATCCAAATGAGTCCACTGGTACCATTCTGTCCAGTCCCTCCAAGAAATGAGCAAGTTCTTTGGTTTCCTACCTCAAAAGAGTTCCATCAGTATTCTTGGAATCTCACTTTATACTCTGAACACTTTCCCAAAGAAATATTTACCTTGTGAAGTGAATTCTAGTGAATGCAATTTTCTCCAACTTGGTAAGAGTGTGGAATAGTGGTTGCCAAGGACTGATGAGATGAAGAAATGGGGAGTTGATAGTTTAAAAATACAGATTTCAGTTATGTAGGGTAAATAAATTTTGAAAATCTACTAGTCAACAATAATATACTTTACCCAGTATATAGTATATTATTGTACAGTATATATTGTGCTAAAAGGAGAAATCTCATGTAAAGTATGCTATAAAAATTAACAACAATTTAAAAAATAATGAAATAATTTTTTCTAATAATTAATGAGAAGAAGAAAAACAGGAAAGCCTTGTTAGGTGATGAAGATGCTTATGGGCTCCATGGTGGAGATGGGTTCACAGGTATAGCTTATCCCAAATTCATCAAGCTGTATATATTAAATAAATACAGGTTTTTAAGTCAGTCTGACTATAATATTGAGATAATTTTTTAAAAGTACTTAAAGTGGGGCTAGGGATTTAGCTCAGCAGCATAAGCACCTGCCTGGCAAGCGCCAGGTCATGAGTTTGATTGCCGGTACCAAAGAAGAAAAAAAGAAAAAAAGAAGAAGAAATACTGAAAGTGAAGATGAGAAAAGTAATCTTGGCAACCTTTTAAAGCTTTTTACCAAGTTCTTTCTCTAAATAAAAGGTAAGAAGGCAAAATACCCTGATGGCTTGCCTTCTTTCTACTCCACACCTCCTTTCCTTTATGGTCCTAACTTCCTCCATCCTTCCCCCAAAGCCTTAAAGAAAGTCGCCTCTAAGAATCCAGTTGGAATCCTCATTCCATTTTGCCTCTTCATTTATTTAATCCCAAGCACTTGAGGTCTTTTCTGGTAACAAAGCTCTCCCAGACATAGAAAAATGTAGTTCTGTGAGTAAAGCACTATTGATAACACAATCAGTAACACAGGTGTTTATGGGAGGTTAAGATTTTCAACCTAAACCAGAGTAAAGGCAAGGAAAAACACATCAAGAAAGAAAATAAAAGGAAATGAAGAGAATAAAGGGCCTTCTGAAGACGAAAAGGGGGCATGTGGTGGATTTAGTAGAAGAGCTGAGCCCTACAATGGAAGTGCATAGGGGAAATATTCCTGGTCTAAATATTTTCAAAGGGAACCAAAATTGGTCATTGAACTTGAATTTATTAGGTTATATCACATGCTGTTGTCAACACTCAACTCTTTTCACCTGTAGAAATAACAATGCCATATGATTCAACTATATCTAAGTAGCCAGGGAATTCATTTGATGATTACTCAATCTGAGGAGGATGGTAGTGGGAAATAATTGATGGATACATGATTCATTTACTTTGTTGTTTTGTTTTGTTTGTCTAGTAGTTTTAAATCAATAAAAATATATGCAAATACTGAAGTTATCAGTAAAATATGACAAAATAAACTTTTTTCTTTACATGGTGTTCATATGCATATATTCAAATATATACATTATATCAACTATGCATATGTAAATATCTTACATGAAAATCTCATTAATTATCAAGTAAATAACTGCTAAACATAGCTTTTCCTCTAATTTGTGTATGTCTAAGTCCTAGAGAGGGCAGAATGGAAAAGATGTGACAGTTGTCATTTACCAAGGACAGGAAATAAAATGACAAATGAGTCCTGCGTTGGAGTGTCACATCTTTTTCCTTGCCCTAAAATAAAAATATTGGAGGTAAAAGTTGCTAAAATTAAATAGTATAAAACTAATGAGTGGAATCTATGATCAAATAGAAACACAGTTCTTATCAGAGGAAAATATTGCCCATGGAAGCATAGACCTTGTTTTTCAAAACAAAGCACTAATAGAGTGAGATTCTGTGCCAGTGGGTATAAAGAATAATAATACCATAACTGTATGTATGGCTGTCTCAAGAATTTCTTTTTTGCAACTTTACTTGCTCCAAAAAATGAAAAATTACAGTTTAACAAATACAATAATTTTTAGTCTTTGTTTAATTCTTTTTAAAAGAAAAAAGAAAGGACAGAAATTTCACAGCTGGGAATAGAAAGTATCTTGTGAATATGGCTCTATTGCAAGCTATGTGTCTGAATTAAAGATGTAAATGCTGAATTCGCCCACCAAGATCAAAACTCCTACAAAACTCTTCCAGCTGCAGCATTTATGGCTCCAGGTTTTGTTTCAGAAAGTGAGGAATATGTTCCAGGATTATGATCTTATTTCTCTTTCTTCCCCGTTGTAAGCATAACCATAGTCTGCTCTTTGAATGCAATGGAAATGTTCGGTTGGCATTGTTTTTCCCACAACCATGGAAACACCTGCTTCCAAATTAATTTATAATCTATTTTATACCGATGGCTGCAAGCCACATTGTAGCTTATTTTTTTAAAGGACTTTGGTAAAGCATATAAAAAAGTTTATAATGTCTGCTTCTTCTCTTTTTTGTTTCTTATGATGTAATGTTGGCTTTTACACATTACATTTTTATGTCCAGGTTTTTAAGATTTTAATAATATGTAAAGATATGTGATATGTTGGAATATAATGAAGTTCTGAATCTTTCGAAGGATCTTCCAACACAGATATTGTATGCTGCACATACTTTTCTTGAATCTTGGTCCTAGTTTTTCATTTTATTTGGCCAGATTAAACCATGAGGTAAAGTTTCTTTCAAATTACTTTAACAAAGAGATCTGAAAGTCCCCACAACTTTACTAGTCACAAATATGAATGATTCGCTTTTGTAAAACTATTTATCCCTCCCCCTTAGATCTTACGGGAAGTTAAAGGGAAGGAGTGTTTAATACATCCCAGATGATCCTGTGAAAGAGGGATTATGAAAGTCAATGTAGCTACTGTGTCTTTACCTTGCTTTGCTCTGTTTATCAACTACAGGGGCATAGAACTTCATCATTAAAGAAATATTTAAAGTACTGTAAATGTTATACTGAGATAAGTATTAGGTTGATATATAGTAATTTTTAATATATTTGTAAATATTTGATGAAAGTAATCATTCTTTTTTCACAACACAAAACACAACCAAGAAACATGAATTTGAATTAACTTTAGTAACGAAAAGTTCAAGGCTGAGGATAAGCAGACAGTTAAAAACCATGCTCTCATATAGTCCTCAAACATCTGTCTTTGTTATTCCAAGGTGATGATATTATGTTTCTATATTAGGAAAAGTCAAAATTTAAAATGTTGAAGTTGAAAAAGGGTGGTAATGGAAGCATTAGGTTCCAAAAGCAAAACCTGAGCTTATAAGCCAGGGGTAATGCTATTTAACAATTCCAATTTCTCAAACTGGGCGTGAGTCATAATTTATGAGCATGAAGACTAAATACATTTTTTAAAAGATGAAAGATGATCACTTGCTTTTTTCTATTACTGAAAGATGGTCTGTGTAGCATAAGGATACAAACAAATATTTGCAGCCTGTTAGGAGTTTCCTGTGGCATTGTTACAACATATGGAAGTTTTGTTGGCAATTACCATTGTAATTTGTGATTATTTTAATTCCCCTATGGCTTAATGAATAGGACCAGGTAATAAACAAGTTTTTCTAAATTCATGTCTTAAAGCTGTGATCATTATTTTATTATTTTTCCTTATTAAATTTCTATACAATAGAAGGCATATTAATTCTACAAAAGATCATTAGTATTTAAAGCTTTTGTAATATGAGATGTTGGTCAAAATCTTATGGAGTCTCATAAACAATGTTGTTGTTTTTGTTTTTGTTGTTGCTGCTGCTGCTGCTGCTGCACTGTTGCATCACTGTTGTTTATCAGATCAGCTTGCAAGTTCACACAAGAGTAGCAGCAATGTTTTTATACTTCACAGACTAAGATTCATAATTTAGCCCGAGTCCTGGAACACTCTCCCTTCATTTGTCCATCTCAGTAACCTTTTAAATTAAAAAGAAAAGTAATGTAATGCAACAGATACGTGGGGAGTCAGAAAGAGATTAGTGTTATTACCTTATAAAATAATGAGAAGCTACTGCCTAATTGGTAAGCCATGTCCTTCAGACGACAATATTAGTCACCTATTCTTTTGTCTCATGTGTTATGTTTCCTTATTGATTTCTCCCTGTCTAAAGAGTCTTCATGCCAAGCAATACTAGTATTGTTCACACTAGTTTATAAAACTTCTATGTCAGCATTATGACATAGAAAGTCACATAACTGCTTTAGAGTGGATGGATATTTCTACAAAATCTCAAAGGTTTTTTTGTTTTGTTTTTGTTTCCTTTCTTTTTTTTTTTTTTTTTTTTTTTGGTTTTTGACTTTTTTGGGGGTGGAGGGGAGGGTACCACAAATTGAACTCAGGCCCTCACACTTGCCAGGCAGGTACTACACCACTGAGCTAAATCTCGGCAAGATTCACAAAGTATTTATGTTTGGGCCACTGTCATTTTAATGATTCATTTTAGTGTTAAAAAAAAAATTGTACTTTGGCTACCTACTTCTGGGCAACAATCTGGTTTACTGCTATAGATTGCCAACAATCTTTCAAATATTTGTAGAAACTATGGTGAAATGTTACCAGAGGGCAATTAAGACTTGTGAATACAAGAAGACACTATTGATAATTGATGCCTTTGCATTAATCGCCTACTTAGGTCTAAATTGTGGTCAATTCCTGAGCTTCTTCCTCCACTCACGAAATTCTCCTAAACATAGCCAGCCTCTAGGGTTGAGTCCTTGAGTTTTCATCAGTACCTGCTTCTTTAGGTGATCTCCCAAAATGGAAGCATCCAGTACCACAGTCTTGCTAGTGACTCTCAAATCTCCATTTCCAATCCTAAAATCCTAAAACCTCATAAAAATTCTTGGCCTAAAAAAAAAAAAACTTGGCCTAATTTTCCAACAGTGACACCACTGATGTGCCTAAATATCATCTTTCCCACACAACCAACTCCTTCTCCAGTCCCCTACGTAATAATTACTGTGATAAGCATCACTGTAACCTTGTTACCTACCCCCAACTCATTCCATTTTTCCCCTTAATTTTTCTTCCAAGAATTTATCACCCGCTAAAGTACTATACAACAGATAACTAAAATATACAATGTTTAAAATTTTTTTAAATTATTAAAATAAGATACATTGCATTTCAAAATACTCACTGTTGCTTCAAGCACACTTATCCTACCATTCTTGTCACTTTCTGAAGGAGTTGTGAAAGTCTTCTTTTCTGTCTTTATGAGATGTAACAAAAATATACAGTAAATGCTGCTGGTGAGTGTCATCGAAAGGAAAACCTGGCTCATACAAACATTTTGTTGTGTCCTCGTCTACTTATTCACCAATCTAATACTGTGAGACTTCTGGCTATTCCCCAAATTCAAAATGACTAGGAAAGGTAGACATTTTGAATCAGTTCAGGACATCAAAGTAACCATGACAGTACAAACTAAAACATTCATGAAAGAGGACTTCCAGCACTGCTTCAAAAAGTGGAAGTAACAATAGAATATGTTCCAAGTCAGGAGAAATATTTTGAGGAGATTGATGGCAGTGTGTCTTTCACTGTAATAATTTTTTCAGCTTAAATATTCACTGTACTTTTCAATCACACCTTGTATATTTACTATGAATCTTAGTGGGTCTCTGAAAAGCACCTACTCTTTGTTCCTCCAGATGCATTTCCCATAAGATTCGAAACTCTCCTACCTCTCATACCTTTTTTCCCTCGACTATGAAGTTAAAAGGTTTTCTTGTTTATTTTTCTTCTTTACTTTGCTATAAGCCCCATATAATCGGGGGTTTTTGTTCACTGTATACCATTACCAAGAACATAGAATGCACTCAATAAAAATGTCTTAAGCAGATTAAAGTACAAATGGATAAATGAAAGAATGAAACCATAATTCTCCAGAACCTCTAAACCATAAAAATTATAATCATATTGTAATCTGGTCTCACATCTGTCCTGTACATCTAATCAGTTACAAAGCCCTGTGATTCATTTTTCAACATTCTTCTCCACCAAGTTCAAACCTTAAAGGCCTCATGCATGAATTTAAGACAAAATCTCCAGGGTCACTCCTTTCAATCATTTCCTCCAGAAGAATCTTTTTAAAACACTAGTTTTCATCATACTATAGAATTGAAAACCTATTGTACAGTTTACAGAACCACCATAACCTGATCCTTAATACATTTTACCTTTAACAACCTATTCTAATTTCCAATTGCAATTTGTCATTTTTGTTTCTTATTCACCTATACCACATACAAGTCTCTTCCTTACCTTGGTGTTTTTACTTAGACTATTTCTACTATCATCCTTCTTTCTCCCTATCTATTCAAATCCTGTAAGTTTTTTGAAATCTAATTCCCAACTATGTTCCACTGAGCTCCTTAAAATCTTTACTGACAGTCACAAGTTACATTGATTCCTGTTTCGTATGGTCTCTGAATAATTTCACAATCCACTGCTTGATCATGGTTTCATGGTTTCCTTTCTGTGGATCTCCAATAAATGGTAACAAAAATAAATTTGAATCATGTTCATAACCAGTCTGTATCAGTGCTGCATCCAGAGACATAAGTTCAAAAGCCAAACACACACCTGAAAATATCTTAAATTTTTCTTGAGATATTTCAGAGACATAACAAATATCCTAAATATTCCACTTCTATTATTTCTGAAGTCTTCATAGCAAATGTTCAATAATCATTCTTTCTAACCTTTCACTCATGTTCTTTACACTTAAAACTCCATACTGCTTTTTTATTTCTTCAATTATCACCATATCTCTCAATCTTGATTATTCTTCTACAGATAGCTCTCTGCCCTTGTCACTTGTCTATCAATTTAGACTTTTAGGGTTCCCTCCAATAATAGACACAGATATTTACAAGAACAAAATCCCAATCCCCAGAACTGTTGAAGTAAAGAGAGGACTCTTCTTCCTTTGAGGTATGAAAAAGAGGAAAAACTACCAGTATCTAACAAGTGTTGTTGTTGTTCTTGTCACTCTTTCCTTGTGAATCTCTACTGAGGCCATAGCATTTGGTTCCCCCTGGGACATTTCCTATCAAACCCCAAACCTCTATCACTCTTTTTCTCCCACAGTATTGGGAAATTTATCTTAAAAAGCAAACAGTGTGGCTTAGTCTGTGCCAGATAGTGACCAGACTAGCCTTAGTCTCTAACTACACATTCTCCACAAAGGCTATAGCAAAAATTTCCAGACATCTGACTTCCACACTGTTGAAGGCACACAACTAATGAATGTACATCCCATGCCAGCGCTTTCTTATAGATGCTTTGTTCTCTGCTACTGAAAGATAATCTGGTTACCAAGTTGTTTTCTAACAGTTCCATAATACTGCTACATCTGTTGGCAAAATAAGCCATGGTGTGAGAGTGAAGTAGTCTCAGTGCCACAGAGCATTGCACAGACCAAGCCCTGGAAACAGTCACAGATGGCAACATATAACACAAGAGACAGAAGAAGAATAAAATAATAGACATTGAAAATACCAGGACAGTGGTAAATCCAAAGGCCATTTTCATGTCTACACTGCAGATGCAAATAGACATTTTCCATAACTCAGGGGGAACTTTGCAAAGAGCTAAGATATGTCAATAGAGACAGCATAAGTGCAGAACACAATGAGATCATTTAGGGGATTCTTATTTTGTCCCTTGGTTCTATAACTGGGAAAACAAGTTTTGTGGAAAACAAAATAACCATAGCTACCTAAAAGTGCACTTGTAAAACTTATGAGAAAGGTGGGAACACAGGTCTTGGCACATAGCAAAAGCATCGTTGAAAATTACCTCTGTCTTCTTTTTCCCAAGTATACTCTCCAACCCAAAAGCAGACTCCAAGAACTTATCCAAGTATATATATTCATCAGGTGTTTACTAGGCTTTGGAAATTCAGTAGTAATTGGAACAGAGATAATTGTACCTTACTAGCAACTTGGGCATAGAGCAGATGCTTAAGAAATCTAGTTGGATATCAGATCTAACTAGAATTTTCTGTCACAAAGAGCAGTTAGTGTTGATGCTATATTCAACAATAACCAAAACATAGAAATATAAATAGGTGCTCTGGGGGGAAAATGACTAAGAGACATAGCTTGAAATTAATTGCTAGAATGTCTGTCTCCATCAAGTAAAGGGAAATCTGGTAAATTCTAGGAAGGACATCTGCACCTTCTCTATCAAACCATGCCGAAGTCCATCATAAGTCAAAGTAGAAAATAGTCAAATGACAGTTTTTACCACTGAGATTTGTCAGAGTTGTGTATATATTATTCACTGTATACAGATTAATTTTCCATCAAAATTGACATAGCTTTAAAGGTGGTCAGATTATAATTAGATTTCATGTAAACAAAATATATTGAATAATATAGTCATGTTTTAAGATATATCAAACTTTAAAAGTACATCAACAAGTTATTTTTCTTTCTTTTTTTTTTTTTTTTTTGCGGTACTGGGGATCAAACTCACGACCTTGCACTTGCCAGGCAGGCACTTATGCCGCTGAGCTAAATCCCCAGCCCTATCAACAAGTTATTATGATAAATTATAATTCTTAAGACCTTAAACTATGCTGGCACAAAAGAGCTCACAAAATAAATCATATATATATATATATATATATATATATATATTTTTTTTTTTTTTTTTTTTTTTTTTTTTTTTTTTGCACTGGGGATGGAACTCATGACCTCACACTTGCCAGGCAGGCATTTATTCCACTAAGCTAAATTCCCAGCCTCCAACCATTTTCTCAGTAAAGAAACATTTATTGAGTACTTGATCACCATTTATCAGGTACCCTTTCATTTTCTGAAGATATAATAAATAAGATAAAATACCATATCACATGAAGTCTATAGATTATTGTGGAAAAATATAAAAAAATACAAAAGATGTGACAGGAGTGAATAATGAAAGAATAGTGAATCCTTCCTGAGTGATAAGACAAAGTATCCAAATAAAAATAGTTTTTAAGTCATGAAAATTAAATAATTTGTCAAGTGAATGGAGGTGGAGGTGAGAAATAGCGTGGACACCCCAGTGTGAGAAAGAAACATGAAAGAGTGGCAGATTCTGGGAACCATTCATAGTACTAATGTGTGTTTGTCCCAAAAGGTGAATCTTCCATGAAGCAGTATTTTCAGTAAGAGGCAAAAAGGGCAAGGGATGTAGCTCAGTGACAGAGCATTTTCCTAACATACAAATGGTCCTTGGGTTTGATTCCCAACAAAATAAACAAAAAACACTAAAAAGATGCAGAAAAAATACATCTTGTTGGCCATCATATTTCCATAGGTTCTCAAGCACTTGGTAAGTGTTCAATGAATATTTATTAGATAGACAAATAGCAGACAAGTTTCAAATGATGAAGGAATTTCAGTGTTGTTCTAAAGATCTGATCCTCAGCAGAGCACCCTGAAGAACTTTACGGGAAGAATGACATACTTAAGTTTGTGTTTTAGGAAATGTCCTCTAAGAATAAACTTGAGAATAGGAAAAAAAAAAGTTGAAAATAATTGCAAGAAATTATGGGACCTAAACCAAGGCAGAGTCAAGGGATAAACCAGAGGGAACAATTGGGAGAATCATTTGGGAACTAGAACAGATAGTGCCATACGGCTGTTTAGATATTAGCAGTGAAACAAAGAAAGCAGCCTAGAATAGCTCCCAGATGCCTAACACCCACCACTAGGAGAATGCTATTGCCATTCAACAACACAAGAAATATGAACAAGTATCTTCTATATATTTATTAAAAAACACACTCACATGTATTTACAATAAAATTCCTGGACCAGGTATGAAGATATATGTTGGAAAAATTAGGATTGTTTTATGATTATTCATTCAAAGACTATTTAATAAGTTCATGATATATTCAGGCAGAATACTAGTGATCAGTGGGGGTATAATTGTGTGAAAAAATGAATGGCCCTTCTCGTCATGGCACTTACAGCTTTATGTAAAGGACAGGCTGTCAATTATATCACAGGCAGCTGGGGATAAGTTATGAAAGAATGTAAAAGTCATGTAAAAGAGATTCTCTTTATCTTAAAAGCTGTGTAAAGCCATGGAAGAGTTTTAAGAAAAGAGAGGAAGAGAATTACCAGATGTCATTTACACTTGGAAAAGGCCACTCAAGCTAAAAGATCCACTTTGGAGGCCCTTACAGGGTTCAGGCCAAAAACAACTGGACGTTGATTCTGAAGGGCACGGCTTACCTTTATGGTCATCTTGGTTGTGTATAACCAGTTCCCATCTTTATAAATCAGTGCCTTCTACTACACCAGTTACTAAATATTTTCACTATTTTGCTACAATCCAATACTAATACGGTAACAATGGAAATAGAATGAATTCATAAAGTTGCCAGGAAGCTGAAGTCATATCCTTTCAGGATGCCACGATCTTTACTACTGGTGATCAGGTTCTTCTATCTGTTAATCTGTGATGGGAGGCAGAGTGAGGACGCAGAAGAGAGGAGATAAAGCACAGCTGTTTGAAAGCAGTAAAAGGTCACACCAAGAAGCCCCCATTGCCTTTCTTATTCCTATTCGTCTCCTTGGCCCTTGGCTACCTCGGTCTCCAGAAACAGCTCCACTTAGCCTTCTGGTTTATAAATGAGGAAAATCAAGCATTACAGAACACAAAACTTCCCCAAGCTAGCTCCTATCATAAACTATTGACACATTTCTCCTACATCTTTGTTCGGTGAATCATTTAACACATGTTGCTCTCTGACTGACATGACCACAACCAAGCCGATTGTTCAGTGCAGATTCCTTGCTGCTTCTTCACTCTGATTTGTATTCCTCATGCTATTTACAGTAGCCAATGCAAGTAGAGCAAATGAAACTCACCAATTTGTTGCTTATTGCAACTCAGCTCACATAAAAGACTCAGCTGATCAAGGCGCAATTAAACCTTTGTTCTAAATGAGCTTATAGGATTATCTCTAGCTTTTAGTTCTCCATGCCATCTTTGTCCCCAAGTGCCAAATATAATCTTATGTTGGCTACAAGCAGAACTGTGGCAAGCAGAAAAAATGTGAAGTATAACTAAGACAAAAATCAATAACTAGTTAGCTAATATATTTACATTGATCATCTGCCTTTGGAAATCATCATTCCACCTTCTACAGAGGGTACAAGCTGTTGTACCCTCAAGAAGCATACAACCATGATAATTAAAAAATACAGAGCTACTAAGCAGTTTCTCATTTGTCTCAAATGAAGCCCATGCTATAAGTCTTTGTGCACCTTGAGGAAAAGTAGATTTAGGGGTGTAGCCAGAAACATGGAGCTAGAGCTGCCAGTGATGGACAAGATGTGAAAGAGAAGTTCAAGGAAAAGTAGTGCAGGAATGAATAGAATCTGGAAAAACAGAAAAGAAAAGATGTGAGTTTTTTAGATTTTATGTGCAAGAACTGCAGGGGAGGTAGAGGGACTTTTCTTCGTATTTTTAAATTAGTTTTTAGATTTACTTTTATCATCTTAACAGAAATGTTTGGGGGAAGAGCAAGAAGCAGACAGAAAAGGCCTGTGTTTTCTATTTTAGCAGATAATTTAGAATTTTAGTTAACTAATTCTATTAGACTCCTAATCAATATTTGCTCCTTTCCAATGTTCCTAAAAGGTATTAGAGGTTTCTCAAAACTGAACTTCAATAGAGACAGTGCAGGTAAATTCTGACACAGAATTTCATGGAGACATCTCCCTTATTTGCCACACTTCAAAGCCCTGAATCAGAACATAAATGAGTGTTGCATATAGGGTGAAAGCAATCACATTTTTAGGTGAAAGATGTTTATGTCTGTTTATATTTATGTTGTAGGTTGGAAGTTCAAAAAGAATGGAAGAGTAGACTTCACTAGAAACTCAACCCTGGGAGTCTTTGAAAGGAACGAGCCATGGATATCATTGTCTACAAGATCGCCAATCTAGAGAATTCTTGTATAACATTAAATAGCAGAAATTTCTAGAAATCGAAATTCTGTCAGGAGGCTAGAAAATTGCATTGACCCCAAAGCCAGATCACTGCAAAAACTCAGAGCATGGTGGAGGCTCCACGGGCCTACCAAATAGGACTTCCTAGGACATTCAGAACTGGTCCAGAGCTAAACAAAATGGTCCTGAGAAAACCATGTGTCCTTCATCAAACTTGAAGAAGGATCATTTCAACACTCAAGCAAAGATACACACCTCTCAGGGGCCTAGTCTTAAGAGAAACCCCTGACTGAGAGTGGATGCTGGACACAGCAAGCTCCTGGGTCACAGCTCTGTTTCTTGAACACCAGTTCTCTCACCCTTAGGTGACGTGGCTGTGACTGTACATCCAGTCTACCACTTCTTTCAGAGTTACAAATCTAGTACAAGAACAAAGGAAGACAGAAACCACTGTGGGCTACAGCAGTATAGGAAGATTTAATCCAAAAATAAGATGAGTAATATCAGCTACCATGTACTGAGCATCTTTTCTTACAGGCAGTGTGTTTGGCATTATTTTTTGTCTGTTTGTTTCATTAAAGAAAATTTCACAACTCTATGACAGAATTATTGTTTTCACAGGTACCAAGAAGTAGAAAGAACAGTCTCCAATCCTAGTGACAGTCTGAAACCCACTGCCCTTCCACTGAAAATCTTCTGCTTCAGTTCAGGAGACCTACTGAAGCATTTTGCTTGACTTCATTTAGAAAACAACAGAAAGAAGTTAAAAGGAAAGAGCCACATGACCCAATGGAAAAAGCAAAAGGCAAGTCTGGATTAAGAGGAAACACAGAAGAGGTGATACTGTAGGGTTAACTGGCAGTTTTTGAGCATCCACCATCAAAAGAATAAGACACACAGGTGACCATGTGAATGGACTAGGAGACTCTAAGAAAATAAGGAAGAAGAACCCAGTCGAGGGAGACACTAACACAAAGAGAAGTTGGTGGTTGTCCCAGGGCCGGGTTCCAACATGACAGGCATACTTGGCTTGACAAACCGGAAAGTGCCTGAAAGAAGAAAGCCTGGATGAAGATGAAAGGAAAGAAACAGACACACCCACCTGCTGGAAAACAGAAATGGACCTACAGCAACAGCAGCTGATACCCTACATTTTCAAACGGGCTGAGCTTTAACACAAAGGAGTGACAGATTGTCAGCAACTGTTTTCAAAAGAAAGCCTATGATCACAAGACCCAGGACATATCTGGATCTACACCACATGCCACTGGGGCCAGCACAAATGAAAAGCGTCTACCCCAAGGGGCTCAGTCAAGTCAAGGGAGTTTATCTCTGAGAATTCTTTGTTTTTCATGCATTCTTGTGGTCTAGCATTGCCATATCCAAAAGAAGGTTTTTGTGTCTCCCATTTTTCCCAATGAGGGAGGTTAGTCATAGAGTCACTGAACAGAGGAACACTGACTCTTCCAGGAACTGGTAATGGGCAGGATCATACAGGAGCCAGAGCTTGGCTGTAGAGTCTTCAGCTCACCTCATCTCTACTTCTGTCTTCAGTCTTGGCATCCTTTACTCTCCCTCCTTTGGCGTCTAAACTATATTCTAAAAAGTCTTGTTCGCAGTGTATCCTTTTGGTGATTCTAGTTTTTTACTGGGTGTAAGAATCACCCAACTTATGTATATCCCCATTCAGAAATTCTCTTCCAACTGGTTCCCGGCAGGGCCCTAGGTTAATGTTTTAACAGACATTGATGTGACTCTGACAGAGATGGTCTGCAAGACAGGAAACTGCAGCAGGGTGTGTGCTGATAGTTTAAGTATTCATTGATAATGATTTAGGCATTAATGAAGAACTCTTATTGGTAATTGTGTAAAGCAGAAGATACGCATCTTCAACAGTGGAATGTTGGCTAAAGAGTATTTGGAAAACAGAAGATCATCCATTTCATTTGACATCATTAAACCTACAAGAAAGAGACAATGCAGTTCTGTTATAGAGCGAACAGAAATGTTCCACTAAACTTACAGCTTTGAACACACCCAGTGTAGTCATGAAAGGTCATGATTTTGATATACATTTAATTGCAAAGAAGTTGTTTACAACATGTTACAAAATAAAAATAGAATTACCAAAGCATTTTTTTAAATCACACTCTGAAATCAAATGGCCCATGAGGAAAATACTCAGTTAAGGTTGACCCTTTTTGTCCTTGTCTAACACCCCACCACCCTCTCCTGGTACCAATGCCTATTTCTGCCTTGATTGTCAGGATAAATGCAAAGCACCAACTTAATATTTATAAGCTGTCTACACAAAAATATAATTATACAAAAAACAAATTATTAAATTTAAATTTCAAGACATTCCTTTTTTTCTCCAAATCATGGTCAAACATCACACACATTCACTTCATGATAGATTCCTGTGCTTCTGTTCTTTATAGATTTTATTCTTCTGCCTACACTTTTTCTTCTGTTAATTTTGTTTTGGATTTTGACATGTTTTTGCACTTTTGTAACTACCTTGAAAACATAGCTCTCACTAGTTTATACTAATGCTCAAATGGAAAAAAACAGCAAAACAATAAATGCATATCCTATAGTTCTGTTTGAACCTTTACTTTTTCCTTGAAATTTCCAAATTGTCATTCCCATTAATGCGTCAGAGAAATGTGAAAAATTCTAGATTTTCATGCCACCCTTGATCATAAGACTGATCTCTTTCACATATTCACACATGCCTAAGTTTTTAAAACTCTACAGAAAGGCAGTTTTCCAGGTTCTTGAAAGATTAAAATTAATCTGGGAGGACTATTTCTGACTGGTCAGCCTTCCTTTTTCAAACACATCATCAGTTGGGTAAAAGAGCTGTGCAGAGGGCATCATAACTCAAATGGCATGTTTTCAGTCTTTCTCATTGTTGATATAAGTATACATTTCAAATTTGAAAATCCTATTATTTCCCAAAACTTCTATAAACCACCTCTCAGACATAGGTATCACATTTTCCCTTTAAGTACAATGCACTTCTTAAAGTTCCTATTTTTTAAAATTATCACAAACTGCTTATCACTTTTACCATTTAAAGAGGTAATGAAGACAAAGTTTCTGATTGTCATTTTAAAATAATTTCTCGATACAGTTTATTTCAAATAAACAATATTATTATCTATTCCCCTTACCTTTTAGAGAAGTTGTGAACAATAATAGGTCATATTTCCTAAAATATTTTAAGAGTGAATTTTTACAAATTCCAGGAGCTAAGGGTTTGGTTAGGGAAATCAGTGGGAGAAAAAAAGGATGAAGACTTCATGGATTTCTCTGTACTTTATTTTTAGGTCCACTGGAGGATCTTGAAAAGATGCTAGTATCTCTAACAGCATTTACATTTGAGAAAGGAAACCCTGCATAGCTTCCACTTGCCTACGACATTGCAAAGAAATCTTTAATGTCTCTTTGAAATGAATTATGGTTCACTCATTCATTTAACAAATATTTATTCATTACTTTCTTTGTGCCAGAATGCTATAAAAGAACCTATATTGAGCAAAACTGGCCTCATCCTCCAGTTGATTGGGAAAGTATTTAGGAAACAAAATAATTCGAAGTAAAATGAATTTCTATGACATAACTTTGCTTAAATATCGAGAGTTTATTAAACATGACCTCAAAATTCTTGTGCTGAAACCATTTTCTCCAAGGCAAAATCATTCACCTATCCTAGAGTTATAAAAATGAATTAGGATAGGGATTCTATTTGAAAACAACTAAAAGTATTCTATAATTATTCCTCCCAATTCTCAAGCCCTGGCTCAAACTTTATCTCATTGTTGGTATCTGTCAGAAACTTTACTAAACTCCTACAAGCCAGAAATAATCTTTACCTTTTGAAGCTTTCAAGCACTTGCCACATGTTGCCTTATGTCACAAGTACAGGAATGTAGTTGTCCATTTGTCAGTCTTTTAATGAATAGTACAGTGGTAAATGAGAAGGGTTTTGGCCCTGAGTTCTAAAGTTGGTTGCTATTTGTTTTAACCATAGCCTCTCTATATTTTAGTTTTCTCACTTACAAAAAAAGAAAATGATAAATGATAGTCTTACTGTGTGTAATTATTATGATAATTAAAAATTCTACTATATATCAGGCTTGGTGGTGTACATTTGTAGCCCCAGAAATCAAGAGGCTAAGGCAGGAGGATCATTGGAATCCAGGAGTTCAAGGCCAACCTACACCACATAACTGAGATCTTTTTTTATTTTTTTTAAGGCAAGGTCTCTTATGTAGTCCAGGCTGGCCTTGAACTTGTGAAGATCCTCATGCCTCAGTCTCCTGAAAGCTGGGATTACAGATGTGTACCACCACACTTAGCTCCATCTTTTAAAATTAATCTACTATGAACTGTCACAGCCATGGAGCCTAAAGAAATATGACAAGTGACTTGTGGTGTCAAGTATGTATTTTGGAAAAGAAAAAAAAGTGAAAACTGAGGGAATTCAAGTATAGACTTTTGTTCTTACCAATACTGATTTATTAATTGTGGCAAATGTACCATAGTGATACAAGGTGTTAATAATAGGAGAAATTGAATATAGAGTATATAGAACTTTCTGTACTGTCTTTATCATTCATAATTTTAGTATATGTGCTGCCAAAGTGAGAACCTTTCTGTTCTGTGACTTTTTATAAATCTAAGTCTACCCTAAAATACAAAATTTTATTTAAAAATAAAAATTTTTTAAATGTTACTATAAGTAAAATATTTAGAAGGATATATGGCCCATGGTAGACAATAAAAAGATAAGTAGACAAAAAAAAAATTAGTAGTGCAGTAATACTGGTAATGCTAGAAAACCTACAAAAGCATTAAGCAAGATTACTTTTTGTTCCTTATGTTTTCTGTTTTGTTTTTATTGTTGCTTTGGGAGTTTCATTTTCTACCATGTTTAACAAAAGATTGTACCTACAGCCAGGAATTTGGCTCAGTGGCATAAATGCCTGCCTGGCAAGCTTGAGGTCATGAGTTCAATCCCTGGTACAAAAAAAAAAAAAAAAAAAGATTGTAACTATAAATAAAATCACAATTTTCCAGTTTTCTTTTTCAGCATTATACAAAAAGTGTTTATTGTATCAAAAATTTATTCACTGTAGTATTTTTTTACCATAATTATATAAGATATAGTTTAGTTAAATAGCCATGCCTCAAAAGTCAGCAGCATCTGTTTGAGAAGCTATAAATTTATTCCATAGATTTCTGTTATTTTAATTTCCAAATTATAATTTTATAAGTATTTCATAGTAACAAGTACAGATCTAACCATGCCTTCTGCCCTTTACTGGCTTTACATCAAGTCTGAATGTATTACTGTGTGCTAGGACCAGCACTATTTAGTAGTTCCAGATCCATCAACTTCCAACAATTCTCCATTATTATTGCATATTTGCTTTTGCTTTTGCTTGTGCTTTTTCCTGAAATACATATATTCTTATAATAAAAAACTCTCATCTCTGAAGATCTTTTCCATATGACTACTTCTATTTCTTCAAAAAATAACTGACTCTTCCATCTTCCCATAATATTTTATCAAACAATTATAAAAATCATAATCTTCTGATAGATACTAAGTATGATTTATTAACCTTCGTTTTAATATTTGTAATTGGGTACACTGGTTTCAAATGATTCTTTCTTGGAAACACAAGAACTATGATTAATTAAGCTACCAGATCCACACAGAATATATTTCTATTTCTAACTCCCTTAGACATTATGTACGCTTTCTACACCATACTGTTACTTACATAAGTCGCTTAAGTCGCTTTAGGAGTACTTCACTGCCATTTCCTGTCTTTGCTCTCCACTTTAATTAGACGCTCCTTAAAAGACATATCACATTTATTCATTTTGTTTCCTTATGAAAGCAATGGCTGCACATAATGAAGTAAATAGTCACATATTTGTGAGCACGGGTGATTGCTTCATTCTTTATTTAAATTTATTAACTCTTAGTGTTCATTTCCTTCAGTTTTGTCTCTGAGAATTGCCAATAGAGTGCCTTCATCTGATCAAGAGCCTGACTTAATAATCTAATATCCCTAGGCAGCTGAAGATTCATGAAAAATGTTTGTTCACTTTATAGAGGAATTTGGGCTTCCTGAAAGATAGGCGAAGCTAACCCAAAAAAAATGTATATTTTTACAAAATCAACATACTGATACAAAAGTTCAAATAATACCAAAAAGTAAACAAATTCTTCCTTAATTTCTTAACATAACAATTTGTTTCACTACAAATAAGGCATCATTTCATGTGTATGTTTTCTAAATATATACTAAATGTGTATTTTGTTCATTTTATGTACTTAAATATTATTTTAACAATTCTATTTTTAAGCAATAGAAGCATTCATATACATTTATAGTATTTTGTCTCTTTTAATTTGATGAAGCCATACAAACCTACTTGGAAAGAGAAGTTTTGACAAGAAGCAGAACTTCAAATATGAAATATGGTAAAGAAAACAAGTGCCCAAATTTCACATCTGTCTTACTTTGTTCCTCACAGAACTAAGGAGGCCAAGTTCTGTGGCAACAGAGACAACTTTCAAAAAGCACAGGACTTAATTCCTGGACTTAAGCTTAACCCAAACTCTCCTTATTCTGCATCTTTCATATCAAAGGGTCAGAATCCTGTGTTAACTCAACTGATACTCACACACATCAGATCTTTAGCAAGTAGGTGTCTTGACAAGATAATTTGTCTGAACTCCTAAAATTATGATGAAGCCAGCATGTTAGATTTGATGGCAGACTTTGCTAAAGCTATGAAATCTGCTCTACACCACCAATTGAATTTGGGTACATCTATTTGTGCAGTGTGCTAGACAAAACCATGCTTCTAAAAGCCAGAATGAGACTTTGCCCAGCATCCTCTTAAAAACCAAGCCAGCACAGAAGGCAGTATCATGCAACGTTGGTGAAATCATTCAGAACTTCTATATATTCAGTGACTTGACTTTGAAACCTAAAGCACAAGACAATAGATGAGATTCCAAGGGATCCTGTCTTCAATGCTGCAAAATCATTCCAGTGCAAAAATGTAAATCAAGGTGGGGACGGGAAGAGGGAACACTCTCACAGGAAAAACTTTCACGTGTCTTTTGGGGGAAAGAACTATATACAAATGCAACCTCCTAGTGCACTTGTTCAGAAATGAGCAGCCTAAAAAATAGAACACTCATTCTAACAAATCACACCCACAAAGGTCAAGACATATCACTGAGCAGTCAACTCAAGGAAAGCTTCCCTGTAACCATTGATCAAAAACAAGAACATGGATCCTCCTCAGTTCCCCCAGGATCACTCATGGGCCATAACTGACATGAGTGGAAACACAGAGTGCCAAAAACATAGACCCAGAATGTAGTCACTCCATCAGCATTTAAGCTCTGTTCATTGAATCTCTGCCTCTGGATATGTGTACTAAGCCACAGCAGCTGCACCTAGTACAAGCCAAAGGGTTTGATTAGAAGCAGTGCCCACAAAGAAAAGTAGGAAGAATGTGCAGAAGCCACACAGTTAGGAATGCAGCATATATACACTCACTCCTGGGAAACCATAGCGTTTAACAAATTGAGGCTTCATGCTTCAAACCTGGCGAAGCTTTCTGTTAACTGAGACTGTATGTAGTCCTGACGTGAAGAAGCAAAGCCACCAACAGGGACAGACAGCCTGACTATGTGTGTACTAAATGAGATTGTACTATGCGTCATTAATCAGGCAGCTTTGAGTCCAGCTTACTCACATGAATAGTCATAGAATCAATAACAGCATTTCCTAATACCAACGTCAAAATAAATGCTTCAACTTGACGTAAGGATACAGACCAAGACAGGTCTCTCTTGAGTTTTGAATTCTCATCATACCCTGAAGATGATTCAAAATGATGATACTTCAATTAATGAACATATTACTGAATTTGACTCTGCTTTTCCAGTACATGGTTCAGATTCCCTTGATCATTTACAGGTTTTGCAAATATTCTTCCTGAAAGCCCCACTCCACTTTTTTAGTTGCCTCAGCTAACCAATGGATACACTGAGCTCTCTTTCATTTCTGCCCATGTAGCATGTAAGCCTTCATTGTTTAGCTACCTGAGCATTTCTCCTGCCCCAGCACCATCCCCCACCATCCCACCAGATTGTACTAGACGATCAAGATGAAAACAACACTATGACACTTGGAACAAACTTCTGTCAGATGTACACAGGGGGCCCTCTGTTGCACAATCTGCACTTGTGCTCCATGCAGTAGAGATTCAACTCTTAGATTATGAGATCCAGACTGCAGATCGGAAGAGAGACTGACTTCTCCCCTAACCTGGGCCAGAGAATACTTATCTCCTTATTTCCAACTTCTTCTCATGTTACAGCTAGACATGGGGAGATGTAAATATGTAAGGAAAACCTAAGACCATATTCACAGGTTATCCCTTTTAAGATGCTAGCACTTTTCAGTTCCAGTATCACAGGCCAATTCAACCCCTTATTCATAAAGGGCCACTAACAAGAAAAGAGTGCTCAGTGTGCAGGAAGGAACGCAGAAGTTGCCCTACATACTGTTCTTTTTGTTCTGACACTGGTGTGTGGGATCAAGCTGTGGGCAAAGTTTCTATGTCTCTCTTTCTTGGAGCCTCAGACTATCCTTAATCCGTAGCTTTGCCGAAGAAATCCTTTCTAAGGCAGACATAACATAGAAAACTTCAAAAATTGTTGTTGGTGTTTAATATTTATTGAACACCCACAACTGAACCAGGCACTCTACTCTAGCTTGCATTTTAGTAGAACTTTCTGGGAGGAAAAACAAAACTCATTTTGGTTGAAAGTGAAGTTTTTTAACCATTGTAAGGGCAACAAGAATACACATTCCTCAAATATCTCTAGTTGCTTCCCATAACAGTGCCATTTTCTGCTTCTTCCATTAAGAATGGCTATTAACATAATACACTCTGGGAGCTTCTCTCTTTACTCTGTGTAGAGAATGTGTACTTCTTTACACATTCAGCAAATCCTGACAGTAGTTTGGGTTGGAGGAAAATTATCACGTTGTTGCATATTGTTACAGATTGTTTTTTCAGAAAATGTGTGACATGATTGGAAATAGATCTGTTTGTTTTCAATGTGCACAATGTTAGTCCTTGTTTTGGTCCCCCGCCTTGGTCTTCCTCAGAACCCAAGGTTGGTGCCTTCGATGAGCTGCTGTGGAGGCCAAGTCCATTCTCTTCCTTGAGACAGACCTATCAGAAAAAAGTAGTCATAACCGCTCTCCCCCAAGTCCCATTCTTCTAGAACTCTACAGCAGATCACTTCCCTGGGAGGAGCTGCCCATCCTGTCTCATATCTTCAATGATAACCTGATCTTGAACCCTGCCCGATCTAGGACTAAGAATTTCACAAGGTGTAGATTAAGTACTTTAAGCCTTACCTACTTTCTAACATCCTTCATTCTCTTCACATTAAACCCTACATGTTTGGCAAGTATCCTGAAAAGTGAGATGTGTTTCTAACTCCTCGATTTTCCAGAATACTCTTCTGCTGGGGAGATTCTGCCACCCCAACTGGCGTGGTAATGGTGATCCCCTGAGTCATTCCATTTATACACAGGAGCCAGGGATTTAGCTCACTGGCATAAGCACCTGCCTGGCAAGCACTAGGTTGTGAGTTCAATCCTCGGTACCAAAAATAAAAAAGTGTATTTATTCCCAGTTCTGGATTTGAGGGCATGATGCTAGACTACAGCACTGTTGAAAAATGTGTGGATAAACCAGTCTGTGAACCATTTATACATGGAAAAAGTTCTGGCTAAACATATACCAAAGTATCAATCACTGTTATCTCTTTGTAGTAAGGAAACATGAGCTCTCAATTTTCTCCTTAATGTACTATATTTTCCACATGTTCTGCAGTAACACATACTACTTTCATAATTAAGTGGGGGAAATTTTGTTTACGTACTTTCCGTAAAACTCTACTATTATTTTCCCCCTGTGCTTCTGCTTCAGGAAGTTCTTTCTTCTTTTTTCCAAATCTGTTCTGGTGAAAAAGAGCTTTTTTTTTTCAACAAAGGAACCCAAAATCTAAAGAGAAAATACCTCTACAAGAAAATATCTTTTAAAGGGCCTTAAAATCTTTTGTAACCTAAAAGAGAAAGGTTTTTAAACTACATTCTCTCCAGCATAGGAAGAAAATAATTGATATCATAGTAATGTAAGCAATTAAGATTTTTATGGCACCATGAGAATTATAACATCAAATTTTATATCAAAATTATAAACTTAAAAAGTACATTAAAATAATGTGAAGTTAAAAATGAATTGAAAAATAGAAATCAAAATCACAAAAAGAGAAAGACAGGATGTGGAAAATTATGCTTTGAATGCAAAGTCAATCTGCCTTCAGCTGTAGACAAGTTTCCTGATCCACTCTCCCTTGCTATGCTTTAGCTTTTAATGGATGGGGAGCTTCTGTCTTGTAAATTCAGGGTTTTTACTCTTCTTTTTTTTTTTTTTTTTTTTTTGGTACCGGGGATAGAAGTCGCGACCTCACGTTTGCCAGGCAGGCGCTTATGCCACTGAGCTAAATCCCCGGCCCCCTTCTTGTAAAATGTAAATGTGTTTACTGACAAAATTTACTATTTTGTAAATAGTGCTACAGGTTCGGTAAGCCACTTTCCTTTACTATGTCTATCAGTACAATGTACACTGCAGTGAATCTGAATTTCCTTAATGAAGTTTACAGACTGATGTCACCTATTTCTTCATCTTAAAATCTCTACATATGAATTTAGCTTCAAGCAGAATTTATTTTCAAAAATCAAAAAAAAAGCACAATTAGATACCACTTCACACCTGTGAAGATGGCTATAACCAAAAAGACATCTAGTAACCAGTGTAATTGAGGATGTGGAGAAATTGGAGCACTCATACACTGCTGGTGGGAATAGAAAATAATATAAACAGTTTCCAAAATACTGTTTGGAAAACAGTTTGAAAAGTCCTCATAAAACTTTAACATAGAGTTATTATATAACCCAGAAATTCCATTCCTAGGTATAAACCCAGGAGAAATAAAAATATGATTAAACAAAGACTTGTATCTGAATGTGCATAGCAGTATTATTTATAATAACTAAAAAAGTAGAAACAATCCAATTATCTATCAACTGATTAATATATAAGCAAAATGTGGTAGATTTATTCAATGCATAAAAAAATTAATTACCAATACATGCTACAACTAGATAAACTTTGGAAACAAGAGGCTAAGTGAAAGATACAATACACAATAATACAAAAGCCCACATATTATTTGACAACATTCATATGAACATCCAGAAAAAGAAAATTCATAGAAAATGAAAATAGATAAGCACTTGCCAGGGGCAAGAGTAAAGGGAGAATGAGAAGTGACATGAGTTAAGAGTTTCTTTTTAGGGTAATAAACATGTTCATGAATTAACTGATAGCAACAGTTGTACAGCTCTGTGAAGATGCTACAAATCAATAAATTGTGCACTTCATGAGTGAATTTTATGGTATGCAAAACATCAATATAAATTTATGATTTTTAAAGTAAATTTTTTTCAAGCTGTTCATTAAAATAAAGAAAAAATGTTATCCAGTTCCAAGGAGTATTTCTAGGACTCCTCTGATACCATTCCTCAAAAAAAAATATTAGGCCTTCTCAATTAAAAAGATAGGGGTGGTTGTTTAATGTCTGAGACAACAAAGACATAGTGGTCCGTCTAGAATAAGATATGCCAGAAAGCAAACTTTCCAAGATTAGCTGTTCAACCAATATCTTACTTTGAAAGCATACAAGGAAGAGAATATAATCACTTATTTTACCTTTTCAAGAGCGATTAAATAGCCCCATTGTTAAAAATACATTAGATTATCATATATTTCCTTACATATATTTGTATATGTGCATATATGTAACATTTTAGATATGTAAACTCATATTTGATCAGAGACTTAAAGAAGTGAAGAAGCGAGACACCCATGCACCTAACATAAAAAGTTTTCAAGGAAAAAAAAGCAACAAATGCAAAGTTTTTAATGATAGAGCATATTTTGAATTCTAGTGAGTGTGCAGAGAAATGAAGAATGTAGGTGAGAGGCTGCTGGGAAAATGACTATGAACACTGCTTAAATCTCATTAAAATAATCCATGTAAATCACCTGAAAATGAGGACCTTTTTATCTCTATTAATGTATGTAATTACTTCCTATCTTCCCCTTGATCACCTTTTTTTTTATATGAATGAATGGCACACTTATATGTGGTACATAAAACAGATATTGCTAATTATAGCTTGAGAATTCTTTTCTGCTCTCAAATCAAATTTACCTAGTTGTCATTCCTGTTCTATAACCTTAATAAGCATATGTATATAATCTTTGCCCTAACTGTATATAGGAAAGTCTATGCCATACAGAAAATACTATATAACCTAGTGACCTCATTATTTCCTTAACTCTGTTAGATACACTTCCTCTTAGTATGGATTCCACAGAAAGCAAAGTGTGAAAGAAGGTTTAAATGAAACTTAAACTCTTTATTGGCTCTTGTGATTGAGGAGTGAAGAGTAAGGGATAGAAAAGATCACAAAGGAAAGCCAATACAAAGATACTTTATTGAGATGGCCGCCTTCACTAACTCTATTTGCTCACCTCTACAAAATAGCCTAAAATTTTTCTTAGGAACAAATGAGAAGCATCCATCTATGAGTTCCCAGATTAATGATAGCAGATCAGTTGTTGCGTAGAATGACCCATCTTGTGATCATCTGTATGGTATAAGTCTTTTACCATTTATGCCTGAATTTTCAATAAATGGGAAGTTAGAGCTAGTATCTTGATTAGATTCACACATGTTTAACTAGACTTCATCATGAGTGAAGTTAATTCTCATCATCCCATCACAATAGAACACAGCTAAAGCTGATTAATATCATCACAGTGATACAATGATTGGCCACTGGATGAAAGTGATAATAGCCTGATCCCTTTAGTATGTCACTGTGAAGTTCCCTGTGAAATGAGATAGTCATCTGATTGCTTTGGAGCTATATAAATACTAATTCCCCATCAGTTACTCCTCTAATGGTTTTTATATCAAGTAGTATTCAACCGTATCCAAAATAATTCATACACTCGATAAATACTGTTTAATGTATGAATAAATATCAGAGATAACTCAAGATGGATTTCTTGTCTTCCACTCTCTTTACTTTGACTCCAGGTATTGGACCCTAACTAGGCTTCTGGACACTGAAATTGGTCTGCCTAAGACAAAGATTCTCAAGCAATTGGGTATCCTGATAAAGTACTTAGGATGCCTTTCATTTATGGTCACATAAGTTTTAAACCTTAAGTTGCTGCCATTCTTTAAATTTAGTGCTTAGGAAATGCAAAGACCATGTGGGTTTTTTTTTTCTTTTTAAGATACTAGTTGATAAAACAACAACTTATTCATTTGTTTGTTATTCATCACAAACTATTTTGTGTTTTCATTTGGTCATTCCTAAGCCAAACTGGCTGTTTTCAGTGTTGCTCATAATGAATTTATTGATAAAGGTGAACCTGGAATCTTACAGCATTCATTTTTAACTCACACAAGATCCTAGAATCCAAGTCCCTACAGAAACTTTTCCCTCCTTTATTACCTATGTTGAGAAATGGAACTAACACCCATTTACTGTCTTCATACTAGAAACCCAAGAGTCAGCCTTGTTTTCTCCTTTCCCTTCATCCCTCACATCCAATCCACAGAACATACCAATTTTACTGCTTAGTCATTTCTAGATGTAGCCCTTTCACCAGTATCTTTCCAACTATCTCCATAGTTCAGCTGTGAAAATATGAAAAAAAGCTCAGGCCATCCCCTACTTACATTCCCACGGATTTCCTCTGGAAAATCAGTAAACTCAAGATTTTGGCAAGAGATTACACAATGTAGATATCAACTTTCCCATTCTCAATTTCCACTCTTCTCAAATTTGGTGGCCATTACTAAACTTCTTTGACTCTTGGAATGATTCACTTCTTACATCCTAGGCTCCACAAATACTCTTTTACCATTTCACCCAAAGCACCACCTTCTCCTAACAACCCATTTTCACACCTAAGGCTTCAGATAAATGTCACTGCAAGATTTGCCCTGACTTTCTTTATCAGAATATATCATACTTACTTATTTAATGTCTACCTTCTGTCTTATTCTAAAAACTCCTAGAAAATTGTAACTAACTTTGTCTTGTTTTCTTCTCTATCCCTAGTGCAGGGTCTGGAGAACAGAGCAGACATTTTGTACTTGCATATTCAAATTTTATGAACCTCAATTGCAGAGACAGTAGAAAATATTAACTTTTAAAGTATTCTTAATTTGTTCAGCACATAGTTGTAAATACAGAGCTGTTTCTTTTTCCATATTATTCCCTGGAAGCCAAATTGTAAGTACAGCTTTCCTAAAAGCTGTATGGCATACCTTATTCTTTAAAACACAGTATTTTTCTCTTCGTGCTCAGATCTAAAACAGTGATCATAATTAACACCTACCTAGAAAAATAGGTAGCAAAATAGTGTGTGGCATGGAATAGGTATTCAATGCATGGCAGCTATTATTAAAGAAAAAACAGTAAATATTTACAAGTGTGTGTGTATGTGTAGCTTTCTCAAGACAACTGTAATGATGGTATGGTTAATTTTGTAAGATTATCTCTTATATAACGTCATATACCAGGAAGAACTTTCTAACTAAAGCCAAAAAGCTCTTTAAAAGCAAGTGGTATGCATAAATTTCAACAAGTCTACCAACTCTTTAAACATAAATGCAAAACAAATATATGGCTCATATATTTCAATAGCTTCTCAAAGGGACTTGAACAAGAAAAAGAATCACTGCCTAACAATTTCTCCAGGAAATCTGGTGCTCTGGCACAAATGAAAATGTTGACAGTGTGATCATTGTGTCATCTGGCTGGCCAAAGCAATGTTTTCTGTTAAAGCAAAGATTAGAAGTCTTGAAGCCAAAATGATCTCAACTAAATGGTTCTTCTACACTATGTTTCCATCTGCCCAGCATGTGAGCTATTAACACATGCTTCCTGTTGATGATTTTCATATCCTTATTTTCAAAGAAATTGCACTTAGACAGTTCAAAAGAATTACGTATCTAATGTATTGGAAAACCAAATAAATGAAACTCTTATATATACTAACAATTTTATATTGCTAAATAGTGACTATTTATAGAAGGTTAAGCACACATTGACCAAAACCGCCTTTACATCATTCATCTACTAGTGTGTTTCCATTATATATATTTCTATTCTGGTCCAAAAAATAGCAGGTCTTGCTGTGTGTTGAAATAATTTATTTCAACACTTAATGCATCATCTGTCTTGTATTTCCACATGTTGTGTCATCACCATTTGACCTCAACCCATTGTCAAATATTTAATAGAAGTGTTGGATAAACAATACAAGGTATTGTTTACTTTTGAATGTAACATTTATGTGAAAAAATAAGCCAATATATGCTGCAAAAAGTACAAGTTTAGATTGTAGTACTTACCCTTCTGGTAGATGAAAAATGAAATACAAGGGGAAAGGGAACTACAGAAAGGGTGAATGAATCAGAGAGACAGCAATGACAACTGAAATGTCATAAATCTCCAAAAATGAAAAAGACAAAAAATGACTACCACCAAAATGTTGGCATAATGGAAAATTCATCTTTCCATCTCTAAAACTTAAGCATCATAATGGATTGTTTTGAGTAGGAGTCTGTTTACATGAAAATGATGAAGAGTTAATATTCAATAAAATGCAAACCAATAGAGGCCCATTTTTAGCATTTGCTAAGTGCAAATCTCTTGATGATGAATTATTCACTGGAAAGATTAACTATGGTATAAAAGGGCCCTGCAAAAATGCATGCAAGAGATTTTGATGAGTTAATGTATCATTGTTAGAAACTGCTCAATACATTCTTTTTGACTGACCATAGACAATCAGCCTTCGGTAGAATAAAGACAAGTATCAGCCTGCATGGCTAATTTTTATAACACATTGAATTCCTTTGAGATACAGAGGTGAAAACTGCACTTAGTAATATCTTACTTCCACATGTTTTCCAATGACAGCCAAAATACAAAATAAACCCAAAAACCACAGTTGAGAGAAAGTAAAGAACAGTTAAGAAAATGTAAGTAAAAGATATACTATGTTCATGGTTTTGAAGATTTAATATTATTAAAATGTCAGTTCTCCTTAAATGGTGTCACATTCATAATATCATCAAGCTATTTTTGTAGAAAGAATTAGATTCTAAATGTTGTGTGGAAAAATAACTAAAATAATAAAAGTGATCTTGAAAAAGTATAAATTTGAAGAAATTATACTTCCTGATTTCATAAATTACTCTAAAGATAGTGTGTTACTAGAGGATCAACAAATATTTTAAACCAATAGAATATATCAGGTCCCAGATACAGAGCTTATTAATGCCATCTGATATTTTTTAACTAGGTCAAAAAGCAAAACTCAAAATAGGTTTGCAAAAAATTTGCCTCCAAAATATTAGCTCATTCTGCTCCTATAAAAAAAAACTATACACTGAGTAAGTTATAAACAACAGAAATACACTGTTCGTAATTCTGATCACTGGGAAGTCCAAAAACCATAAGCAGATTTGGTATCTGGTAAGGCTCACTCTGCTTTGAAGATGGTGCCTTGCTACTGCATCACATATGGCAGAACCCTGAAAGGTAAAAGTGGTAAGATATTTCTTTGAAGCCCTTTTTTATGGGGTCTAACCCTATCTATAAAGACAGTGCCCTAAGGCCTAATCATCTCCCAAGAACTCCACCCCTTAAAACTATCACCTTGAGGATTAAGTACTAACACAGGAATTTCGGAAGTGACACAAGCATTTACATCACAGCTATGACTAACTGAAAAATTTACAGGACAGTGCAACAGGATATCTAAGTCACATGTAACTGCCTTGTGAACTTTGGATCTATCATAAACATAATATTTTACTTCTTAAGTGAACTGGCCATCAGAAATGAGACACAATTGGTGTCAACTTTTTTTAAATGAAGTAACAACATGATGGATGATCTAACAACTACTGATGACAATAGTAAGTAAGAAAACAGAACAGAACTAAGTGTTCAAGCTACAACTACTCTAAAAAACTAAGCCAAGGTTTCCAAACTAAAATACACAAAAGTAGCTACAGCATACCAACTTACCGTTAGTCAATGAATAATTCAGGAAAGTGGCTCTTACTTGATTGACACATTGTTTTGAACATAAAGTAGGGAAACAGAACAGCAAACACCGATTTGCTCTCCTTACACTTCCCATCCAATATAAAGTGTAAATGGAATCAGGGTAAAAAGTACAAAAGGTCATATATTGATATTTTCGGACATAGCCAAATACATGAATCATTTGTAGTGTCACAGTGACCTGAAATATTTTAGAACTTTCTCTTAATCCAATACAACATTGTTTTCCTGAGGCACAGTTTGAATTGTTTACTAAGGTTTATTTTAAAGACTTACTGATGTTGAATTGACTATCTTAACATAGCTAGTTTAAGTGACTATGTGGCCCAAGTCTTAGGTGATTTCTGGAAACCCAACATATTTCTAAAATAGGAAGGGAAAATAAAGGCATGAAGAATGTGACATAAAATGGGTAGTATCAAAAAGAAAGGGCTGCCCATGACTGACTGACATTATGTAATACCAAAGTAACACTGAAAAACGTTCAATGAATTGTTTTTATTTTATTTTATTTTATTTTATTTTATTTTATTAAAAACATTTTATGATTTTTAAAGAAACCTAACTTCTTTGCATATCTTGGATAAACACTGCCTGTATGTACTCACATTTCTTAACTTTTTAGTTCTGCAATAATTCAGTCAGTAGAGAACTATTACCATCCACCCCCCAATCAAACCCTTATTCTAGCCTACGAAATTGCACAGTTCCAAAGACCATGATGCATTAAGTAACTGTTTTTGTACCTAGAAGACAAAAGCTGATTTTAAAATCATTTCAGCCTATTTCTCAAAGCTTGAATACTGTTGTTTAGCCAAGATTGGTTATTTGCATATGGACAACAATTCACTTTGCAAAACACCTAACTTAAAAAACTGTTTAATATTTAAACAAAATCTAAAAGTTATCCATTCACAACTTCCAAACATTCTGAATATAATATCATTGCTCTGCTTATATTCTCTTTTTAGGGACAGACAGCTAACCCGGTCAGTTCTGATCTTATATAATAATTTTACACGTGTTCAATATCTACTTTGGAAACTAGCTTGAATCGTTTGCTAAACTCTAAAATTTTAAATTTATAAACTTCAGAAGGAAGATAGCTTTTGAAGCTGACAAAAAACAATAAGAGAACAGTAGTCTTTTTGTATGCTGCTCAGAAATTCAGTTACAAAGTGGTCCTATTGTGTTTCTCATAATTTACATTTACTTTTTTGGCAGAACAGAAAGGAAAAAAATAAGAAGTCAAACTTGGAGGCATACAACAAAACTGAAAGATGACATTTTTATTTTAAAATGTCCCCTTGACATTTCAATATCTACCAACCCAATATTTAACATTTATAGGAGATAAAACAGTAAAAAGAAACAGCAGCTGTTTTTCTGTAACGTCACTGAACAGGTGTAGTGCCACTCTACCACAGAAGTTGTATAGATCTCTTCCTGATGTCTACGAGAGTCTCTTTTAGGGACTCTTACTGCCCTGGGTCTCATTTCCTCTGTCATGACCAGAAAATAACCTGGGATATCAAGAGTCCTAATGACTGATCTATGTAGATTCGAAGAACACATTTTCCCAAACAGATCAATACTATCCAAGGTGCAGCTGGACAACAGGATGGGTTTGTCTCATGAAACAAACATCACACTGCTTATTCACAAGGGCAAAAGCAACATGGCACTTGTGTTTTCCACAGTATGTTTGCCAGTGACCTCAGCCCTGACCTGCAAGGCCTCCCCCGTTAGGGCACGAAGTGATCATGTTTTGGGTCTTCAGCTGGTACCAAAGAATCCACATGAGTTGTGGCATTTCTTGCAGTGAGAGCTACATGCTCTGCTTTGGCATGGCCAAGATGCCAAGGCAACTAGTCAGTGCCAAAGCAACTAGTCAATGAAGTCAATCTAGCCAAATGACTACTCTGAATATTTGGTATTAGATTCTAAAAATAGAAAAAGTATATTTACTTTTTACCCAGTCATTTTAGAATTTGGAATTGTGAGGCTATAATTATTAAATTAATTCCAGAAGTTATTATACCATTTTTTCTATGTAGTACATAAACTAATATTCTTCAATTAGCTCTCCCAAATTTAGCCACAAATAACCTCTCCTCAAAAAAGTAATATTTATGTATACTTGTATGATCCTTTTATATCAATGGATAATACATGCATAGACAAAATAAAGATTTAAATCTAATAAGAACATACAAAGTACCTCACTATTTCCCTTGCTTACAGGTTTTAAAAAAGGAAAAATTATGGTCTTTAAAACAATCTTCCCCAAAAAAGTACTAAGAATATAAATTATGGGGATAGGCAAGATGACTTCATATATAAGTGGGCATGAATAAATATAAACTTTTCATATAATCCTAGGATTAAAAAAACTAAGAAAAGATCCCTGTCTCCAGTGGCTACTGCCGATTCAGGGTCAAAAAGAGTATTTAAACTGGAGACACAGATAAAACAGTGTAACTATGTTGTAGTTTTCAAAGTGTTCTAATGGTCATTAGTAAGCCGTAACATCCAATCATCTACCGTCTAAGATCTTTTATGAATCTAAAATGTTTATCTGTCAACCCTGAACATATGGTTTGATAAATCTAGCTAAAACAGAAGCAATGTCCTTTGCTGCCAAGAAAAAACAAATTTGTATTGGAAAAAAAAAAAGAAATCAAGCAAAAATCATTGTTGGCGTTCCCGTTTCCATTAAGTAAGTTTTCCGGAGTGCGGGGAGGAGCTTTGAAGGGAAGAAAACAAACTTTCCTTGCAGCACATCACTGTATAGACATTATATCCATCTCTGAATAAAGAAATAAATTCAACTCTGGAACTCTGCCATTGAGTGGCGTCTCCTGCAAAGGGGACAGTTTGCTATTAATTGTTAATGTCGTCTGCCATTAGAGGGCACTAAACAACTCTACATTAATGCTTTGGAGGAAGGCGAGAGAGGGAGAGGGGAAAAGAAAGAGGGGTGGGAGAAGAGGGAGGGAGAGTATGGGCAGAGTGGGATAGAAGGAGGGAAGAGAGATCTCAAGAAGTAGCGGAAGGAGAGATGAGGGAAGGTGTGGGAGGCCACGAGGGAAAGAGGGGAGAGGAGACGAGGGAGGCAGACAGAGACAAAACGAAGCTGGAAAGATTAAGAAGGATGTGGAGCCCCCAGAGCCGTCTGAAGTGAGCAAAAAGCCAGTCTCCCCCGGGCCGCCCGGGCCCCTCCCCTCTCGTCCTCACGACGGTAATTATAAAGCGAAAAGCGGCGGCGAGGTCACCCGTTTTTACCAGCCTGCTGCACCGAATGCGCGCGGTGCAGGTGCGGCGGCCGCGGGGCTTTGTGATTCATGCCCACTTTCAAAGGGGGGCTTGGGCCCGTCTGAGAGGCACCCAAACAACTGTCTTCTAATATTAGCACGGCTGTATTTCGGGATCTATTATAGTCTGTCCAGACAGATCCCATTGTAATGGGATCTTTTATTAAAAGATTAGCACTATCTCCTGCAGTTGGTGGAAAAAAATCTGTTATCACTGAGTTATTTGCAGTTGTGGAGAGGGTGGGAGGGGGGCTGATGGACGATGGGGGGTGGGAGGGAGAGAGGAAGACTGGGGGAGGGTCTGGAGGGGGAGGGGAGGGGTGAAGAGGGGAGGATTTAAAATTCGTGGGCGAACAAATCCCAGTGACCTGCAAATGTCCAAGAATTTCGTCTGCATACTTCTCTGTCTGTTGTCGTTCGGGCTTCAGAAGGGAAAAGAATAGAAATTTAAAAGGCAGCTTTGGAATAAACAATATAGCATTTTCCGTGAAGTAATCGTTTCTATATAAAAGGAAATATCGCCTCCTCAGTTTCATTCAGCGGTGCCAAAAATGTTATAAATGAGAGACCCGCCAACTTTCAGCGAAGAATGCCAGGCACTGTACTTAATAAACTGAGGCTACAGAAGTTCATTATCGATGTTGCAATCCTTTTTTATTCCAGAGAGAGAGAGAGAGAGAGAGAGAGAG
>PVJX010007294.1:0-71969 GCA_004027295.1 Dolichotis patagonum | reverse complement strand
GACTTGAAATGCCCTCCTCATCCTGCTCAGATCAATTCCATACAAGGTTGTTTCATGTGAATTCCCTGTATGTGACAATATGGACAACTATTTGGACCAAAACAAGAGTCAATATGATAGAGAGTGAATATCTCCGATTGTCTAGTTTTGAAATTTATGTCTCTTACATTGCTTTCTTGTGATCCGCTTTGTTCTGTTTGTGTTTAATTTTACCCTTTTGATATAATTGCATGTATATTTGCATGGGTAAGAGGGATGACCATATCGCTGTTTTTGTCAGATTGTGGAGAACTGTTGACAGTCTCACTGTTTGAATGTCTACTTTACATGTTTTAACTTTGTAAATTGAACAACTATTTCTAAGAAGTCAGTATGTAATTTGTCAAGCAATAATTTTTTTAGGTTTTTTTGTTGTTGTTCTTTTCCTTTTTTCCTTGGAATACTGTATTGTTGCTACCCTTTATTCTGTTTTGTTTTTTTCTCTTTAAATAAAAAAAAAAAGATACTGTTAAGAAGAAAACCCAAAGCAATAAAAACTTTTTTAAAATTTAATTAATTTTAGATTAATTTGAGGGACACTTTGAGGTAAATTTGAGGGACGCTTCAAAGATGATACACAGATAGCAAAGAGGCATCATCAGTCACTAGGAAAATGAAAATTCCAGCCACCTTGCTCTCCTCAGCACTGTGCCTCCTGGAGGCTAACAAGGCTGTGGGCGTGAGGAAGAGCCGGGAGCCAGACCTCGTGTGCTGCCGTGGGACGCACAGTACAATCCTACCAACGCTTTGGAAAAGGGTTTGCAGAGCCTTAGACGTTCAACATAGCTACTCTGTGCTCTATTTCCCTCATAGGTGTTAAACCGAGAAATGAAAGCGTGTGTCTATGAAGAGCCATCCACAAATGTAGTTTTTTATAATGGCCGAAACACCAGAAACCACCGCAGTGTTCGCCCGGTGAGAATGGAGGTGTGCTCATCAGTGTAAAGCAAAGGCATTATTATGTTTGAGATGGAATCTCACTAAGTGCCCCAGGCTGGCCTCAAACTGGCAATCCTCTCACTTTGGCCCCCAGCGCTGGCACTGCAGGCACGGCAGCGCCCCTCCTGGGATTTGATACATGCTGTGCGGAGGCACCGCAGGACATCCACGGGCGGGCAGTCCGCAAAGCGGAGCAACAACAGTGCGTGGTGCTGCACTGCGATTCCGTCTGCAAATCTCCCATCTTCACGGAAAGTAGGTAAACTCGCTGGAGGGGGAGGGGAGGGGCAGGGGGGAGGGACAACAAAGGAAAACCAGGAAATTCCTGGGAATAATGAACATGTTTATGACTGAGGGTGCTGTGGTTTTATGGATATCTACTGTCAAAACTTAACAAATTATGAATTTTAAATATGTGCCCTTTTGGTACTAAAAGCCCTAAGTTACCTCTTCAAAGTATTTCCTACAAGTTTGTTTTTTGACACTAGGTTTCTGCAATGTAATTCAGGCTTGGCCTTGAACTCACTGTGTAGCCCAGGCTGGCCTCAAACTCCCAAGTTCTCCTGCCTCAGCCTCCCAAGTGCTGGGATTACAGGCATGCGCCACCACATCTGGTGCTATGAATTTTTTTTATCTTTTTTTATTTTAAAGAGAATAAAACAAAACAAAACAAAGCAAATCACAATAGAACAATGCAAGCAACACAGGACTTCAAAACAAGACAACAGGAATTCAACAGTGGCTACCATAATGTCTCTTGTTTTGTTCGAAATAGTTGTTCATATCTTCACAATAATAGGGGGTTAACAATGGTTACCACTTTCCCTTTTTTCTTTCTTTTTTTTTTGGTACTGGGGATCAAACTCACAACCTCCTGCTTCCCAAGCAGGCACTTAAGCCACTGAGCTAAATCCCCAGCCTATAAATTTTAAATTATTTATAAATTGCATGTTAAAAGACAGAAACAACTTTTAAAGGAGCCCCTAGGCACTGTGGTACCTGTAATCCCGGCCCTCTGGAAGGCTGAAGCAGGAGGACTGTGAGTTCAAGCCCAGGCTGGGCAATTTAGTGAGACCCTGTCTCAAAACACACAAACACACAAAAAACAGGCTGGGGATGTAGCTCAGAATAAAAGGTCCTCGGTTTAAACCCCAGCACCTCAACAGTAACAATAAAAGGAACCCTTATAATTAAACAATCCCTACATTTTCATATTAAAAAGGTTATTTCTATAAAACACCATTTATTTCTTTCAATCATCAACTCCCCCCAGCCCGGAGTGTTGGGAACTAAACCCAGGGCCTTTGCACTAAGCTACATCTCCAGCTCTTTATAATTCTGAGGCTGGGTGTTCTTGCTAAGTCGCCAGGCTGAGTTGGAACTTGCAGTCCTCCAGCCTCAGTCTGCCAGAGTACTGGGATTACAGGTGTGCGCCACTGTGCCCAGCTCAGTGTTTTCTCAGTGTCTTCTATGTGAAGTTTGCTTCCAAATACAGGATGACCTTGTGTTACAGGGGTTACTAGAACCTTAAGACAAATTATGAATCTTGGAGAGCTCAGATGTCCACAGTCTGTAAATACATAGCTGGCTGCTGACCCAGAAGGCGGGGTGGGGTAACTGCAGGACGGAAGCAGAAAGCCCTCGAAAGAGGAGAGTCCCAGGCCTGATTTTAGCTAAGTGGGCCAAGAGAACACAGGGCCCAGGCTGAACAGGGAGAATCACAAGCCAGCAGTGACCTCAGCTACACTCCCAGGACATGGAGCAAGGTGGCAGTCGGATTCCTGCACTGTGTCTAGGGTCACCGGCTACCGTCTGTTCCCCAAGCTGGTCCTATGCAGTGTAGCAGCAATTCTCAAATCCTGACTCCCGGACAGCATAACCTCTGCCTGTAACAAGGAACCACGCCACCTTGCCGGAGTTCCTACTCCACCTCCCACGCAGGGCGTGGCAACCCCCAAGGCCCTGAGAACTGACACACAGCAGCCTGGGTTTCCTTTTAAACAAACCCTAACAAGTCCAACTCAAATCCCAGAAGAAATCAAATTGAAACCTTACTTTCTAGGAGAAAAAAAACTCCAACACAATTAAAATTCCCTCCAAAATGAAGCAAATGGAATTCACGGAGCTGATCTGAAAGAACATGGGGACTGTGTGAAATCCCCCTCAGTAATCAGCTCTCTAGTATCACTCTCAACATCTCATGCAGAGAAACGGGCGCACAGACAGCCTGATCCATGTCCCGGAAGTCACGGGATCGTGGTCTCTACTCCACCCCACCTCCAGACACCCCGCTGCTGCATTCTTAGGCCTGCACTTCAGTTTGTCACCCTGACAGTACCGGCTGCCCAAGGGCACAGCCAGTGCCCTCCCAGCTGCACCCCTAAGGCTATGGAGCTTCCAGCCCTTCGGGGAGGGGCGGATGTGTGTCTTCTCCTCAGCTAAACTGAACGTGAAGGCTAAGTCCACTTCCAGGTCGCCCTACAGGCCTTTACTGGCTTCACACAACAAGGTGCTAGGTGCTAAATAAGGCAGAGAACAAGAATTGAATACAGAAATTATACTAGAGCCAAACCTTAGAGAGAAAACAAACATTTCATAGTCAAGGGGGTGATCAGGAAAGCACATAGGTCACAAGATGAGATGTAGGCCTCATTAGGAAGAGCTCTGAAGAATACACCAATTACGGGATGACTATCTTACATTCTTTTCCAGAAATGAACTTTTCTGGAGTTCCTTTAAATATGAAACTCCTATTCAAATACATTTAAATGCACTAATATTTATATGTACGTAGACTGAATGCATAGTCATTAAAGAAATATTGAAGTTTTCCATATGCCTAGAAGTCTGCCACTAAACTCAAAACGCACTTAAAAAAAAAAGCCAGGGCTGGAGGTCATGGCTCAGCATCACAGTGCCTGACTGACACGTACAAGGTTGTGAGTTCGAGTCCTGGTACCAAAAAAAAAAAGATGCCCGCACAGTGCCTGGTGGTCTCATCGGCCCAGATGTCCAAATACTGACTGCACACACAAGGCAGCACCAGATTCCAATCTGCAATTAGCACTTCCCAAAGCCCAATGAGGCTTGATGCTTTCTGGGATCAGACACTCACTGCTTGGCCCGACCCCGATCCCAGGCAGCACACACAGATGTTCAGTGCTTAAACGCTACAGCCTGAAAACCAGTGTTACAAATGAGTAAGTGCACAACTGAGATACAGATCATAAAACAGCATTTTAGTATTAATCTCCTGATTTTGGTAGTTACACTGTGGCTCTGTAAGGTGTTAACACTGGGGTGAAAAACATGGAAATTTTCTTAACTTTTTTGTAAGTATACGATTATTGCAAAATGAATTTAAAATTACAAATACTTACTGCACCAAGTGATGGTCCGTATCTTCCTGTGGCAACTTTACACACGTAACTGACAAAATTGGAAATAACACCTGAGAAATAAGTTATATTTCAACAGCTGAAGTAAGGTATAAAAATGATTCCTATTCCTAGCTGGGTGTGGTGACATCAGCCTATAATCCCAGCACTCAAGAGGCTGAGGCAGAAGGATTGCTGAGTTTGAGGCCAGCCTGAACCATACAGCAAGACCCTGTCTCAAAACAAACAAAAGACAAAATTTTAAAAATGGTTCCTATTCCTGATATCCATGCAGGTTAAGTGTCAGGTTTCCCCAGGGGACTGGCATGATGCTCCATCACTGTCACTGATTTCCAGAGAGAGAAAAGCCTTGCCCACCACACTTTTTGCTGTCACAGGGTCATTTGCTTTACCCCAGTCATTGTCTTTCTCGAGTAACAGGAAAAGCAGGCTGGCTCCCAAGCCCAGCAGCGATGGCAAATCCCCGCTGGGCCAGCTCAGTCTCCAGGGGAAGGCCCTCCGCTAGGGGACTGTTAGGCTCCACGCTGCAGTGCAGCTCAGTGTGGCTCACTGTAAAACGACAACCTCCTGCACCACAGGAATGAACGGCTTCTCCAACAGACCCTTTGCACCTACGACCATGTAACCAGCGGTAGGGGAGAAGATGTAACCAGCGGTGGGGGAGAACTGTACACTAAAAAGACTGCTCGGTGTCTAGCTCTGAAGGACTCGCTATGTCCACATCGGTAATCAATTAACCCTAACTCAGCACTCACGCCAGCCTTGCAGCTGACACGCTCTTTCCTCACGTGGTTTGCCACGGAAAGTACCATCACCCCGAAAGGTGTGGCAATTCCTACCACCCACACAGCCAGGAGCAGCAGTGGGCTGTACGCCCAGCTTGCCGTCTCTGAGCTCAGTGCGTTCTCCTTACGGCACAACTGCCAGCCACAGTTTTTAAGTGATGTAGGACCTCAGAAATGAATTTTTGCGTTTGTTTTCAAATAAATTTTACAAGTCAGTCAGGGAAATCAAACCTGAGCAGTTGTTCATTTCACCTGGAATCATGCACTGTGCTACCATGTCCTAGGTGAGAGACGGAGGGCCAGGACCAGGGAGCGGCCAGAGCCAACACTTGACAATGCGAAACAGGACAGAACGCACTTTACTATCCCTGCATGCACACTGGATGCCACTGATTTAGAGCTTTCTACAAGCCAAATGATGGGGAAAGGAGCTTCTCCAGGGGATTTCACACAGACCTGGAGGACTGTGGTAGCTGGAGGTCTGGGAGCCATTATATAAAGTAGAGGCCTGAGCTAGAGAAATTGAGGCCCAGGGAGACACCAATGGCGTGCTGAAGTTTCGCTCTAAACCTCACCTCCTGCTTATCCTAATTTAAAACTAAGCACACCCAAGCAATTCACTGAAAAAAACCTGCACAGGGAGGAGCAAGGAGATGAACAGCAACCAGTCTGCGGAAGCCTCCTCTGCAGACAACTTGAGAGGCAAGTGTGGCCTCGGCACTTCTGTGCATGGAGCAAGCGCTAAATGTTCCCTTTGGCCTGTTTTATTGAGACAAGGTCTCGCTGTGTAGCCCAGGCTGGCCTTGAACTCACGGTGACCCTCCTGCCTTAGCCTCTTGAGTGCTGAGATTACAGGCACGCACCACTACGCCCCACCCCCTTGTCCTTTCTTTGGAGAGCTAAGGGCATCTGCGGTCCCCGGGGCCTGAGGGAGAGGCTGTTACCTGCAGACAGGTACACTGCCATGAACTGCTCTTGACCCAGGATGCTCACGATGCTGGAGGAAAAGCTCCACAGAACATACATGTTGGCCGCCATGTGGAACAGGGAGAAATGACTGAAGGAAGACAGCAACATTGGAGCGCAGAGGACCTCTACAAGGGGAAGGAGAATACAAAGCCAGCTCAGCCTCTTCTCACTACTAAATCAAACACAGGAAGCAACAACAGCCAGGCAAGCAAGAAGGTTTCAGAGAGCATTTTCCTTTTCCTTTTTCTGGTACTGGAGATCGAACTCACGACCATGGGCTCACCAGGCAGGTGCTTACACCACTGAGCTAAATTCCCGGCCCAAGAGAGCATTTTTCAAAGTGATAAAAAGCTTTCTTAAATCTTTGTTGCTACTTAGCAGCCAATGAAAATTCTCAACTCAGTGAAAGCAACTTGTCCTTATAGAAAAAGTGAGACACAGTGTAAATTATTTCAATTATAAAATTACATCAGTTGGGTGTGGTGGCGCCAGCCCTCGGGAGTCTGAGGCAGGAGGGTTGTGGTGAGTTCAAGACCAGCCTGAGCAACAAAGTGAGCTCAAGGCCAGGCTGAACTGCATACTGAGACCCTGTCTCAGAGACAAAAACAAAACACTGTGTAATACTGTCTGAAAAATAGCACTCTTGTAAGCAACTGCAAACCTTAATTAAAAATTATTTAGACACCTACTGTAAGGTGACACAATAGTCAGAGACAAAGTCCCTGTCCTTAAGGAGCTTCCAGCCTACCCTCCCGATTTCCCTTGTAGTACTGACAAGTAACACATTTTTTTGTAACTCAATTAACAGTATATTTCTTTCACATTATCTCTACCTCATAACCACACACAGTGATTTAAATTGAAAGTGACTTACTGGAGGCTGGATTGGATGTAAAATATTTGATCATTGTCCGCTGCAGAGAAGGTACTCTCCATAAACAGAATACAAGAACATTTGCAGTTATGATACCTGTGAAATAAATATAAAGGTTAAAAATAAGACCTTAGAAAGTCTGCTGTGCAGCAACCACCTGAATACAAACTTCTACAATTCCGTGAGAGTACTGCATACTTCCAGGTAAGGGGGTGTAAAGGGCTAAGGAAATCAATGAATCCAAAGCCTTGCAGTATCAAAATTGTAACAGGCTGATGAAGTCAGAGGGTTCTGGGGAACTGCAAATGCCCTAGCGGCTCACTTCCTGCACCCAGATTTATTTATGTCTTCACAACAGTTTACCCTTCTCAATAACCAGATCCAAAGCTATTGTTCAATAACAGCCAACCTAGAGACAGGGGCACAGAAGCAGGTTCTTTGGCCATGAGTAGAAAAGCTAACATCATGTCTTTCTGCGGGGACAGTACGCTTCTAAAATTTCCAAATGGCTCATGGAAATGATGGCTCTTTTGTGTAAGTGAAGGTCAGTGTGCCTGAGAAAAATGCTCATTTGACAGATTTAAATCCGCAGTGATCTTTAAAATGTTCACATGTGGGAACTGGGTGGCTATCATCTGTCTGTAAGAGTTCATACTACAAAAACTATCAGAAAATTGAGTAGGCTTAATTTCAGAACTAGTCACCCTTCAAGAAAAAAAAACTTGTTATTTTTAAAAACTGTGAACAAAGAAACTACACTAATGTTCGAGTGGCCACACTCCCTGCACTCAGCAGGCATGCTTCTACCTGCTCAATCACAGGACTTTCAACAGTTCCTGGTACAGTCACTGACTGGTCATACTGCCTCTCTGGGCAACAGGCAGGCAGCACTTTCGACGACAGCCACGACCCTGCCCGCTCCGCAGGATCCAAAGGCTACTTCCTCAAACCAGTGACAGCACACACGACCTCGGGACCACAGCACTGCAGAGTACACTGTGGGAGGAGGGCTGGAAGAGGGAGACAGCCAGAGACACGGAGGGGAAGAGCGGCCGAAGGGCTGACCCTACCAACGCTCCAGCCAAATGCACAAGGCCTTCTTGGGAACTGTGACACAGCCTGTCCCCGATGAGATCGCGGTCAAGCAGCTTTTAAAGGATTCAGGCCATGGTCGGTCGGCTTCAAGGCGGAAACGGCACAGCACAGGGGACAGCAGAAGAAAGGGGTCCACGCAGTGGCAGCGGGAGGCAGAAATGCGGGAGCGGCTGGGGACTGGAACACTTCCGGGCCCCGCCGCCTGACTGCGCTCGGCTGGAAAGCCGTTGGTGGGTTACCCCACTGATGAACAAGACGACTTCTGAGGACAGGAAGACCTAAGCTCTGAGAGAGGCCTCGCTTCGCAGCCCATTTTCTCTTCCGGAAAAGCTCCCGAGAAGGGCTGCGGGCCATGAAACGGAAACCACGGCTTCCCGCAGCAGCCAGTGTGAGGACCCGGCGACCGGCAGAGCTCGGCCCCTAAAGGCCTTGACCCTCGGTAGGCCTCTCCTCGGTAGGCCTCTCGGGAGCTCTGGGACGGGTGGCTTTCAGCGCTCCAGGGCAGCCTCGGTTGTAACGTGAGGGAGACGCTACCACCGCATACAAACAGCAGAGAAACAGAAATAAACGGGGCAGTGTGCACATGCGCACACGCACAGGGCAGCAGCCTGAGCGGCCTGGCCCCGCCCACAGCCCCACCCCTAGTGCGGCAGCTGCTCCCTCGGGACCCCACCCCCACATGCCTGGCGCCCACTCTGCCACGTGTGACCACGGGACGACGTCAATGCAAACGGTGACCTGAGACTGTGCTGAGGCAGCAACCGTCAGAATCTGCGTTCCCATACCCTGGGCACTAAGCAGAGGCATGGGGGGGGCACGACAGGGCACACTCGGGTCAGAGCCGCGTGGCGCTTACCTGTGCCTGTCCTACCCGCTCCCCTGCGGCGGGGTCCCCAGCGCAGCCTGACGGCCGAAGGAGAAAAACATGCACTGGGGCCTAGGGGCAGAGCGGCTCACCGGGTCTGTATTTATCCTGCCTGGGCCAGGGACAGAGCTCTGCAGCACAGCACCTACCTGGCAGCATGAGGTCCTGAGTTTGAGTCCTGCTACCAAAACAAATACCTGACTGAATTCTCCACATGCAAAACTTCTTTTCCAAGAAAGCACTGTCAAAAACATTTACCAGTAACGTTTTAAGTTCAAGTTTGCCTGAGGTGCTGAGTAACACTTGTGGCAAATTAGAGACTAACAACTAAAAAATCTTAAAAGAGCAGAGGAGTAAGATTTTTGTATCAACTTGGAAAACCTCCAATATACTCCTGGGATCCAAAATGCCATATAATAAAATAGACTTTAAGAGAAAAGCTGTGACCAGAGGCAAAGCAAGATGCAGAGAATAGAAAAATCAGTGACCCCAAAAGTTGTTTCTCCAATATAATAGTCAAAATTGACAAACTAAAATCAGGAATGAGAGCAGAAAGACAAGACCACAGGGGCTGGAGGAGCAGTACAGTGGCAGAATGTGTGCTTAGCCCTGAGTTCAACCCCAGCAGAGGGCAGGGAGATTTTCACGGAATACTGTATTGTACACCAATAAACAACAACAAAAACTAGATGAAACTAAAAAAATTCCTAAAAAGACATAAACTATTGACACCTACTCAAAAAGAAACCGAAAATCTAAGCCAGGTGTGGTGGCGCACTCCTGTAATCCCAGCATTTGGGAGGCTGAAGTAGAAGAACTGTTTGCAAGTTCCAGACCAGTCTGGGCTACAAAGTGAGCGCAAGGCCTGACTGAACTGCATAGTGAGATTCTGTCCCAAAAAGACAAAAAAAAAAAAAAAAAACCAGAAAACCAAAATAGCTCAAGAACAAAGAGACTGAAATGTGATCAAGAAACTTTCCACAAAGCACAGCTCAGAACTGCACGGCTTCACCAGGGCTGTCTTTCCTAGGCCTGCATGATAAACTCCCTCGAACTTGCTAGTTCCCTTACCACTCCCAGAGGTTAGAGGACTTTAGCAAGGTATTGAGGTATCGCCAGGGCCTCACCTGCTCCTGAAGCACTGGGGACGAACGCTTCCCTCCTCCTGGATCCTGGTGTCGCCTGCCCTATAGCTGCCTCACGCCAACCTCTGCAGCCATCTGCGCCTGAGGCCTTTTCTGTGTCTTTCTTTGTCCTCTCCTCATCTTAGGAGGTCAAGTGACTGGCTCGAGTCCTCCTGCAGTGTAGAATGACTACACTGTAATCACGGAATCTGGAAAGACCCTATTTCAAATAAGGGAACAGTCTGTGGCTCAGGTGGACAGGCATTTTGGGGAGAATACTATTCACCTTACTGCTGGTGAATGCCAAAAATGAAGGTGAATTAACACCAATCATTCTTAAACTCTCCTAAAACAGAAAGAGGGAGGAACATGTGCCAATTCAGTCTAAGCAACCTTACTTTACTATCAGCACCAGCTAAAGACATCACAAGAGAACTAACACTGCTTTATGAATGCCAAAGGTACCAAAATTCTAGAGAAAATATTAGCAAAACAAGCCCAGCAGCTTATAAGGATTATAAATCATGACTAGATGGAACTCACCATAACACAAGCTTGGTTCACATATGAAAATCAATGTAATACATACTAATGAAGTTAAAGAACTCATAATTCTGCTTCAAAACTTACACCACAAAGCTACCGTAATCAAGACAGTGTGCTCTGCTACAAGGGTAGACAGATAATGAAACAGAGCTGGATCCAGAAATACACACAATTAGGGTCAACTGTGTCTTCTGTGTGTGTGATACTAGGGATAAAATCCCAGGGCGCTGGGCTGGGGAACAGCTCAGCAGCACAGCACCTGCCTGGCAGATACAAGGTTGTGTGTTCAATTCCCGGTACCAAAAAAGAAAAGAACAAGAGACCCAGGGTCTCACGCATGCAAGGCAAGCGCTCTATCACTGAGTTACATCTCCACACCTTTTTCTTCTTTGATACAAGGTCTTGCAATAGCCCAGGCAGCTCTTAAACTTGTGATCTTCCTGTCTCGGCTTCCCAAGCAGTTAGTATTACAGGTATGTGCTACCATGCCTGCCTCCGCTGATTTCGGACTAGTGTTCTGGTCAAGGACAATTCAGTGGGGAATTAATTCTTTTCAACAAATGGTGTGAGTCAAGTGGATATTCAAAGCAAAAGAATGAGTCTGGACCTCTACCATACCAAATGTATGGGGTAGAGGTCCAGTGTATGTATTTATATTGTTCAAAATGAATCAAAGGCCTGACTGTAAGAGTGAAAATTTTAAACTTTTCAAAGACAGATTTAAGGCCCGTGACATAGCTCAGTAGTACAGTGCCTACTTGGCAAGTACGAGGTCCTGAGTTTGATTCCCAGTAAAAAAAAAAAAAAAAAAAAGATTTAGATTTGGGTATAACTAAAGAAAAAGATTTAGGTATAAATCTTTGTGACTTTGAATTGAGCTACTTTCCTTGAACCCAGAACCAATGCCCAATGGAATTCAAGAGACTACTGAACTGAAACAAGATACAGCATGGGTGAACCTTAAAATCATTAGGCCAAGTGAAAGCAGCAGACACAAAGGGATGCCTGCCATGTGATTCCACTTATCCGGAATATGCAAATCCATAGAGAAGGAAAGATGAGTGGCTGCCGAGGGCTGAGGGGGGAGGGAGTGAGGAGTGGCTAATGGGCACAGGTCTATTTTGGGCTAATGACATTATTTTGGGATTAGACAGATGCACAACCTTACAAATATAGCAAAAACCACTAAACTGTATACTTTCAAATGGCAGCGTAAAGACAGGAAGTGACAAGCATGGGCGCCATGCCAGCCAAGCTGAGTTCACCATCCCCGCCTCAGGGCAGTGGGACACCGGCAGGTGAAGGGTCACCTGCGGGCAGTCTCTGCAGCTACCTCTCCCCCTAGGCAGCACCTGGTTACAACGTGGGCCACAGCCACGCAGAATCAGAGGAAACCCAGATTGTTCTCCCTCCACCTGCCCACTGGGACAAGACAAAGTTCCTAACTAATGGGGGAAAACAGAAACTAATGTGCAAAAACGTAAATTAAGAGAGGCAAGGACCTTTAACATTACTTCCCATCAAAACCAGAAACAAAACCCCTGGCTCTGCAGACAAGGAGCAACTTTTCAAGTTAATCTGAGCTCTACACAACCTACACATTGTTGGAAGATGAGGGTCTCTAACCTCCCCTGTGAGAAGATCTTGGAAATTAAACTCTATATTTATTGGAAGATGCTTAAATAGGTATACTTCTTTTAATATACAGAACAAATGTATATACTGAATACCATGATTCAGCAATACTATTTTTCAGTAACCTAGCCTAAAAATGTATTTGCACAACTATGCAGAGGTCAATACATAGTGATATTCACTGCAGTATTATTTATGGAAGCAAAAGATTGAAATACCCTAAGTTCACAAAGAGAATGTTGTTTGAATATTCATTCATGTGGCAAACTACAGAGCCATTAAAGAGAAAGGCTAGGATATAATTTCCACTTCTTCATTTGGGTGCTGGTTTTATGGATGTGCTCACTTTTTACAAATCAGCTACATTGTACATCTGATTTGTACATTCCCTCTATGCAACACTTCAATACAGTATTAAAAAATGCAACAGACAAATAAGTACTGATGTGGCCCTGAAGCAAGGCCAGCAGATCGCTGTAGCTGCTGGTTTCAAACAGGAGCCTCAAGACAATTCTTTCTGTGGTCTGTTGGCCATTTCAGAACTTTGGAAATGGAATGGTCAATTCATTAGAAAGAAATAGCAGGTTAGTATGGCAGACTTTAGGGGGCCTGCAGGGGGGGAGACCCTGGCGCCTCGGGACCTGCACCGTGCGGTTGACTCAGGGTGCTGGGAGAAAAAGGAACTCCTCCCCTCTCTGGGGGGCGGCTGTGATCCTGCCAGCGTGTGGGCTGAGAATCAGACATCTCATGTCGTCCTGTCCCCCGTCCTGTGTCCACCCCTCCCCCTCCCCCCCTTAGCAAGTGGGAGCCAGTGAACTACACATCTTGTGAAAAGATTGGCTATGGTATTTAGTATGAGCTCCTCATATGCAAAGATAAGGACAACCATTTGGAAGAAAACAAGAGACAATATGACAGATAGTGAAGATCTCTGGTTGTCTAGCTTTGAAATTTATGCTTTCTTATATACCGTTCTTTTTTTTTTGTTGTTGTTGTTGTTGTGTTTAATTTTACTCCCTTTTAAAATAAAAAAATAATAAGTACTGACACGGAATGTTTGTCAAATTCTTAAGTGAACAAGGAAAATTAAAGTACAGAAAACATGTATTATATGCGGCAATTTGTTTTAAATTGCAGATGGACAGATATAAACACCTGTCTATTAAAAGGTGCTTTGAGAGAATACACAAGCAAAGTAGCAATGAACTGTGGAATTGGAAATTTGAATTGAGGAAGCTCTGTATCCTCTCTGTGTCCTTTACTACTATTTTCATTGATTACTATGTACATTACTCATTTTACAATGACAAAGTCTAACTTAGGAAGTCACAAAAGCCTCCCTCTCTCCCCTGGGTGCCAGCCTGAGGGCTTGGATCAATCTGGGATATGAATTAGCAGGGATGCTTGGGATGGGGAGGGGCAATGTGGTAATCAGTACAGGTCTGCCATAGCAGAGTACGACCGACCGACCGGGACTACACGGTACACTTGATTCGCGTCTCCACCCCTTGCTAGCTGTGTGATCTCAGCCTGTTACTTAATCCTCAGCTACTCCCTGCTGAACAATAAGGACACCACTAAAGGCGCCTACCATGATCAGGTACAATGTCGCCCCACACAGGCGTGCAACACACCTAGCTTAGTACTAGCAATCTTGGTGGCACTCGGGCATTACTTTTGCTCTTCTTTCCCCTGCTGAACAATAAGGACACCACTAAAGGCGCCTACCATGATCAGGTACAATGTCGCCCCACACAGGCGTGCAACACACCTAGCTTAGTACTAGCAATCTTGGTGGCACTCGGGCATTACTTTTGCTCTTCTTTCCCCTGGAGACTGGAGAGCCAGGAGTTACAGAAAAGTGATTAAAAGTGATTAAATGGTGAACGTGAGTGCTCGCTCTGGCAGCGCATATACTAAAGCCGGAACGATCCAGAGGAGATTAGCATGGCCCCTGTGCAAGGACGGCACACAAATCCGTGAAGCCTTCCACACCTATTTTATGTCCGTATCCTGTACTCTGAGTGACAATTTTGAAGGTAACAATATGCAATGAATGTATTAACTATTGTTGCTCTATTTTGTTTTGAAATTTTGTTTTACTTTTTTCTGTAAATAAAGTAAAATAAAATAAAATATAAAATAAAAGGTGAACATGAGCCAGGCTTGTGATGCACACCTGTCAACCTAGCATTTGGGAGGCTGAAACAGGAGACTCACTGCGAGTTCAAGGCCAGCCTGGACTACAGAGCAAGGCCCTGTCCCCCAAAAAATAAATGAAAGTGAACATGAACTAGCAGGTCAAGGGAACTATTCCCTTACCAGGAATCCCAGAAAAGGAGATTTTAGCCTGGGAGCTCAAAACCTTGGAAAAGTAAAAGGAAAGAGGAAACTCAAAAACAAGGGGAATAAAAAGCTTGATGGAAAAAGAATAGCAAAGAAAATAAACAGACATTAGAGATGGGACAGATGGTGGGTCTGGAGGACAGCAGCATCTGGACTTTGCAGATGACAAAAGACTGGGACTAGCGGAGGAACTGGGCAGTGTTCCTGAGATCTCTCACCCCACCCTCTCTTCCCTGCGTCCTCCCCACCGGAAGCAGTGCTTTTGCTGGTTCTTTCCTCTTGGCTTTAACAATCAGCTCAAGTACACTTTCTGCTGAGCTAACAAGAAGCCCCGGCCAGGCCCTCAGAGGTACCGCGCACAGCTAGAATGGGAGAGAAAACCCTCCCCCTCAGTGGCCGCCTGGACATCCAGGGCAGGTTTCAAAGCCTCGATGGTCACAGCAGGACAGGAAACGGGTTGAAACACCAGAGCATAAGTGCGAGTCTAACACTGGAGAACTCTGCATTATGCTGCTTCTTTATCCCAAGCACCATGGAAGCTTAAAACTCCTCTGAGCTACTGGAAATTGAGGGATATATTTCTGGGTAACAAAACCAACAAAAAGTGCCAAAATTAACCAACCACAACAACAACAAAAAAGAATTAAAACTAGCTCTTTACTACACCTATAAAATTTAAATTCTCAAGGACAGACTGAAATCCAACAGTTGAACACTAACATTGGTTGTAAAGACCTCACCATAACAACTAAATAAACTGCAGGCGCCCCGCCTGAGCTGACCTGCTCTTATCTGGTGCTAGGGAGATGGATAAGCAGGTAAGAGGAGGAATGAATTCGATCAAAACATATTATACACAGCCAAGGCCCCCTCCAAAAAAGCCACGTTAGGGCCTGGGGATTTAGCTCAGCGGCATAAGCGCCTGCCTTGCAAGCGTGCGGTCGTGAGTTCAATCCCCGGTACCAAAAAAAAAAAAACCACATTAAGCTGGAGAGGGAAGGTTAGGGGATAAAAATGATGAAGGTATTATTATGTGGTGTACAAATCTACCAAAGTGAAACTCATTCATCTGTATAACCAGTAGGCATTAATAAAAAATGTGTTACAAAAGATATGATTAAAGTCTGACACATCGGTCTCTGAAACTCAGGAACCAAACACACTTGAATAAAACACTCTGCTACCTGAACTTAGCATTACCTACAGTCTTGCCGTTCAAATTCAAGAACCCAGTAGCTTGAAGGGCTTGGTTTCAACAGGAGAAGTTTTTAACCTCTTAGAACTTTCATACTCCCGCTGTCTAGGTGTGAGCGCTACCAAGAGAAGCACAGACCACAGCTCCAGTGTCACAGGGCTCTGAACCGCTGCAGGTCCACCCTGACTTAGGATCCATCTAAGAAAGGCAACGGGGAAAGCTAAGCTAGGTAAGCAGGGCTCCATGGGACCCCTGAAAGGAGCCCCACTCTTCCCTGAGACTCTTGGAGTCTAGGCCACTAACCAACACTGCGGAGTTAGAACAACTACTACCAGAGGCCTAGGTGACACTTAACTGCCTAGAAGCACCTTCCCAGCAGTGAGGTCTCTCAGGCGATGCTGTGACATTATATGATCATATGATGGTATTCCAAACACTGTCCTCTCCAGGTGCTAGTTCTAGACCACAATTCATTCTCCACTGTTTTGAGTTTTTAAAAATTCTAAGGAGTAAAATTCTGAGTTTTAATTATATTCCAAATGACTTCTTTGAATTAAGTATTAACTGGCAGGAGAAAAGGCTTTAAATTCTCAACCTGGTCTTCTTCACGTTAAATGGCAGAAAACATTTACAGCTGTGTTACCCTGAGGAAATGCTATACGTGTTGGTTGCTTTCAGAAAACAAACAAAACACATGGCCTTCGTAGAAACAGATGTGCCTGACAGAGCCATCAGTCCTAGTCACAGGTGTGGCAATACGGTTAGAAAAAGTTTAACTTATTGGTCTGAGATCTCACCAAACAGTCACTCAGCAGATTCTAACTGAAGCTCCTTCTCTGTGCAAGCTCCATGCCAGATGCTAAAGAAAACCGAGTCTCAGCACTGTCCTGGGGACGCCGTGCGTGTGAGGCACTGATCAGAAAACCGGAAGGCGCTCTCTGAGGGAAGCAATGCTAACTGTAAGCTTGAAGGCCAAATCGGATTCTAAAAAGATGAGAAAAATTACACCCTGCAGACAGAGGGAACAGTGTGAACGAAGAAAGAGGAACATTCTTTCTCCACCTAGGTACAGGCAATTAAAAGCACATAAATCTAATCTTGTGTGAGAAATATGTGTTTTCTAAAAATATTTTTCCCCTATATACAAAATTTAAAGAACTTACAAATACACTTTTCCAAGCTTCTCAAATAACCCCATCAATAAGACACTGTACCAATGTTACTTTAAAGAGCTCAATCTCTTTCCATAAAAATTTACAAACAATGAAAATAATCATGATGCTGTGGACTGCTTAAAGAGGACCTTATAAATAATATGGTAGAAGAGACAGAAAATTGGCTTTTGAGAGAGGCCTTGATTTTAAATCTCAACTCTACTACTTACTAGCAGTCTGATCTTCAAAAATGTCCTGCTTTGCCTGGGCATGGTGGCTCATGCTTGTAATCCCAGTCCTTGGGAGGCTGAGGTAAGAGGATTGCTACAGTTTTGAGGCCAGCCTTGGCTACAAAGTGAGTGCAAGGCCAGCCTGAACTGAATAGTGAAACTGTCTTAAAAAGACAAAATTAAAAAAAAAATTCTTGGGGTTGGGGGTTTAACTCAGCAGCACAAGTGCCTGCCTGACAAGCACAAGGTCATGGGTTCAATTCCTGATACCCGAAAACAAAAAAAAATTCTTTCCCTGAAAGTTTATCTATGCAAAGGGAGACAACTACCCTTTAGGCAACCCTGGGGAAGAATGTGTATAAAGTAACCTGTGCACAGTCAGAGTTTCCTTTAGCAACTTTAATAGCAAAGTAAAAATTACTCATGAGTTAACCAGGCATGGTGTGCACACGCCTGTAATCCCAACACCTGAAGGCTAAGGCAGGAGGACTACAGAGAGTTCGAGGCCAGCCTGGGACACATAGTGAGATTAAACTACACAGTTAGACCTTGTTTCAAAAAAACAAACAAGAACAAATTACTCAGCTATTGGCAAGATTCTACAACAAACTGACCATTTGGTCAGTATCACACTAGATGAAAACTAGAGGAGAAACATCCCTAAAATCATGAAACCTTCAGGCTTCACTTTTCCTGCTGTAGCATCAGCCTATCGGTACAGACACTGTCTTCATCTTCTACCACTGAGGAGTGCAGGGAAGCCGTTGCCTGTGACATACTGTACCTTTTGGTTTGATTTCTCTTCCTCTGAATGGCTAAAATGTGTAAGCTAACACAAACCTGTCACAGTCCGTTGGCCATCACTTAGGTTATTCCACCACTTGTTAATCTATAACAGAAGGAAAGCTGGGTGTCACCACATGTGAAATACTTCAGGCCGTGAAAACGAAAACCCAGAAGAAAATTGCCTGTGTATAAAAGTGCAATTCCTCAACCTCAAACAAAAATCACTGGAGACCAATAAACACAGTAAGCATATGGGCGCCTGGAAAAGGTACAGCTCAAAACTGGCCTGGGCCACACAGAGAGACCCTGTCTCAAAACTAAAGGAAGAATAAAATTTGCAGACTATTTTGTACTCACACCTATTTTTAGACATAATGGTACTAAGCTTCACAAAGACACTGAGAACCCTAAATGTTCAGAGATTTAAACCGAAACTTTTCTGAAATATGCCCAGGACCTGCATAACGGTAACGCTGTGAGGAGGTGGAGGGGGCCAAAGGCCAGATGGAAATCACAACGGCTCCTGCTGGCCATCACCAGGTATCCCTAAGCTGCTACCCGTGAAGCTGGACGACAGCAGCTCCTTTACACTAGTCTCGCTACGTCTGCATCTGTTTGAAATTTTAAAGTTTAAAAAAAAAAAGAATTCTGAATCGGGCGCGGTGGAACCGGTCTGCAATGCCAGCAACTCAGGAGGCTAGAACAGGCATGTTCAAGGCCACCCAAGGGACTCAGCGAGACCCTGTGTAAACACAAAACAATAAAAACGAGCCAGAGACATAGCACAGTGTAAAGGGCCCCCAGGCTGGGTCCCCAGTACTGCCTCCCTCAAAGAAAAAAAAATTATGTATATGTATATGTATATGTATATGAAATTGAGACACCGAACCAGCCTTTGTTAAAAAAAATTCAAGGTTAAAAAACATACAGAACAGTATGTATGCAATTCTGTATCTATACTTTTGCGTGCAACTAAGGCTCCCAGACTGTACTCACTGTCCACATAGGGTATGAATGGGATTCCCGGGGCTTTCATTTTTTCTTTCTTTTTTTTTCTTTCTAGACAGAATCTCACTTTGTTGCTGAGGCTGGCCTCAAACTCCTCAGTTCAAGATGTCCTCCTGCCTCAGCCTCCCAAACAGCTGAGCATACAAGCACACACCACCACAGCTGGTTAGGATTTTCATTTCCCACATTATATTTACATACGGTTTCAATTATCTTTAAAGAACAGAGACTAAATAACCTACTTCACTACTGTTTGTTCATTATTTTTTAAAAAGTCTGTCTTTGAAGCTGGGTATTATAAAGCACAAGTAAGATCAGCTACTCAGGCGGCTAAGGCAGGAGGATCACAAGTCCTAGGCCAGCCTGGGCAATTTAGTAAGACCTGTCTCAAAATAAGCATAAAATAAATTGATTGTAGTGGTGCACGCCTATAATTCCAGCACTTTGGAGGCTGAGGCAGAAGGGTCCCTTTGAGTTCAAGGCCAGCCTGGATGACAGAGCAAGACCCTGCCTCAATAAACAAATAAATGAAGGGCTCCCTGGGTTCTAACTCCAGAACTGCGGGGAAAAAAGAGATTGCTTATGTACATTGCTTATGTCTTTATTTTTCTTATCCTAAAGAACCACTTGGGTACCTTTGGGAGTTAAAAGCTCTCAGTACAGAGATGTGGTAGAAACGTGTGGTTTTCAAAGGGATCCAAGATTATGGAAAAGGCTTGGCTTTACTATCGTCTGATACATTATAGCAACTAACAGTCTGCTAGTTACTGCTTTCACATGTAAACATCACCCACTGTTCTGCCATCAGCCTCTCCAGCACCAGGCTCATGCTCTTTGAGCTCCTGAGCTCCTCCATGTAGGAACTCAACTGTCACTAGTAAAAACAGAAGCTGGGCTTCTAAGGGCCTTGCTGACCAGGACTGGACTGTTCCTAGGAAGGGAGGAGTAAGGAAGACATCGACCTCTCTCCAAACTGGCTTGGGAATGTGTCATTTAAAAAAGGTGTGAGAGGGTTATGCAAGGTGGCACATGCCTGCAATCCTAGCACTCAGGAGGCTAAGGCAGAAAGAGCACTATAATTTCAAGGCCAGCCTGGACTATATGGTGAGACCCCATCTCAAAAAAACCAAAACCAAAACCAAAACAAAAAAAGGTATCTGAAAACCAAATGGAGCTGGAAACATACTAACATGTGGCCTGAGCACTCAATAAATATTGGATTGTAAAGTAAGTATTTATATGCTTTATCTAGAAGGAAACTTTTTAAAAATTTTTAGATAAGAGGAAAAAGGGCCACGCTGCATCGAAGGTGCGAGACCCGCAAGCTCTGTGTTTGTACCCCTGCCCTGCACCCGCATCCCGTGCCGGGCTCCGTCAGACATGCTCGATCACGGAGATGGACCACGAGCCCGGAAACACCGTGCTCCTGAGCAGCTTTGAAAAATCCTATGAACCCAAAGGTTGCATTTTTAAACAATCCTGCGGGGATTCTGGTGCATACTTTAATCCAGCAAGGGGATTCAAGAGAACACAGCCTTTAAACTGTAGTGGGGCCCAAGGCTTTCATTTAAGCAACAATCTGTGGTGATTATGATGCCTGTGGGTCACAACCAAATTCTGGAGACACTGTCAAGTAGGACACTTCCAGACGTGCAGCACATTAGTAAATACTCACCGTGGTGAAAGACTAACAGAGTGTTAAGAGCACTGATTTCACATCTGTGGATGGAACACTGCCGTTAACTAAAAACACTTCACAACCGACTTCAAAAACTGCGATTCAAGGGGCCAGGGATTTAGCTCAGTGGGGTAAGCGCCTGCCTGCCAAGTGCAAGGTCATGAGTTCAATCGCTGGTACCAAAAAAAAAAAAATGAGATTCGTTAGAACAAAGAAAAAGTGTTAATCTTTACCTCCTTTCTGAGGTCTCCTTTCTTTTGTGGTCTTATGCTATCCAACCAATCAGCCTTTACCCCATCAAAGTAACTCTGGACCCTGGATTTCAGTGATTCGTATTGCCAAATGGCAGCTGATCCAAATGCACAGCCTGTAAACTATATGAAATTAAAAATATTACAAAACATAGGGAAGTAGACCTACACATATTTCTAAGGACATTATTTCATTTTCACTACTTTTCACAACCAACAGAAGGTATACCTCACAGTAAAACCTATTAGGTGACAAGAACATTTTATTGTTTTCCATTTCATTAACTTTTCGGCACCCTGAGGCCTGCTTCCAGCAACAAATCCCCAGACAAAATTCAAAATTCCAAATCAGTATCACTTCAAACAACCAAATCAGTATCACTTCAAACACTATCAACTGAAGGCTCATACTTTCTTCTCACTGCTCAGGTAAGTGGGGCCAGTGTCTAAAAGCAATTATTAAGTTCATTCTGAAAACAGAATCATGAGCCCAGCTGTGTGGAGCCTTCTGCTCCCCACCCCCACCTGCTCCTGCTCTGACAGGGCCCAAATGGGACACAGAACCTCACCACTGCACTGGCAGGGAGCCAGGTAACTTCCGGCAGTGCGAACTCTTACCCCAACAGTGAAAACAAAAGGTTTTAGCAGAGTCCTTATGGGATAGGGAGAAGGATCAAAGACTGTCTCTTCCACTGGAGGAATCAAAGCACTTCTCTTGTAGGCGCCACCACTCGACCCTGAGTCTGATCTTCGAGGTTCAATCTTCCTGGGTGCTTTTCTGAATCCGCATTTTTGCTGAATAAGGAAGTTAAACCTGTGAGGGAAAATACTGAGTCAGAAACACAGTGGCATCTTGCAAACATCGGCCTCTGTGAGCCTCCAGCCAGCAGGGATCATCACTGTTTATACTCTGCAGCCCTGTGAGAGCCAGGACTCCTAACCAGGGCAGGATTTACTCACAGCATTTAACCTTCCTGGAAAAGATGAGCCAGGACTACAGCCACCCCAGAGGGTGTTAGTTGGGGCTATTCATGTATCAACCAACAACACAATTTGTATCAATCAACAAAATAATATGTATCCATTCTACAGAAAGACTCTGCAATCTTGTAAACAGCTAGAGAACTCTTAAGCTGTCAGTTTCAATCAGTATAAAATGGCTTCACTTTGAAGTTTGGTCAATTTCCAGAACGGGCATTTAAATATGTTATCCTTTCAGTTACTCCAAATTCAAACAAGAATTTCCTTTGCTAAGCAATGACCACTGTAAATTGATGAGTTCCTCTTACCTTACGCCAGTTCACTGTTTGGGGAACAGCCACTAAATACACTAAAGCCTGGCCTCCTCAGAACACCTGATACTACTATCATCCTCTCATTCCCAGCTTCCAGGAAACTACACGCTCTATTCATCTCCAATTTTAACTGGAAGTTTCCTTCTATCCCTTAACTACCAAATATGCTCAAAGCTCCCACCACACATTTTTTTTTTTTTTTTTTTTTTTTTTTGGAGACAAGGTCCCACTGTATAGTTCAGGTTGGCCTCAAACTCATACCAATCCTCCTGCCTCAGCCTCCCCAGTGCTGGGATCACAGGCATGTGCCACCATGCCCAATCTTCAAAGACTCCAATTCTAATAAAAGACTCCTACATCTGCATCTCATTGATTCACTTAACAATCTGAAGCACAATGTTTGAAAAGAAACACAAACATGCTCCGTTGAGAATCTGGACTTCAAGCAAAGTGAGGCCATTAGCCTAGATTCTTTACCTTAACAATTTCCTTAAAAAGCACAGACCTGCGGATAACAAGTGGGCTAAACAAGCTGAACTCAGGGTTAAGTTGGAACATAACGGATGCAGTATACATGCATGTAAGTGTGTCTAGGTGCACATATATAATATTACAGTTGTGCATATGGAATTTGCTGGACAGAATCTGCTATTCACACAGCACGGGGACTGCAAAGCCAAAAATTATTTTCCAAGCCTCTCTGTGGTTAGGGCTCCAGATGTAATCAGGTGCCAATCGGACACATGGCACAATACTGGACTTGGAAACTGAGATCTGTAAGGTCCGAGGGGCCAGTTTCGCTAGCAAGGGAAGTGGAAGCATCACAGGTCTGCGGTCCCCAGACCTTGATTTGGCAGCGGCTTCCCCAGCTGCTCACTGCTGTGTAACAAACGACTCTCAAACACACTGGCTTAAAGCCATACCTCACTGCTTCTGGTGATTCTGTAGGGCAGCTGCCCTCAGCCGGGCAGTCCTGCTGCTCTCACCTGGGCCACTTGTGCAGCCAGTCAGTCACCTACTGGACTAGAGAACCGGAACTAGAGAGCAGAAGAGGACAGCGCCCCCTATCTGAAGCCTCGGTGCCTGCTGCATCTCTGCATGTGCTCCAAGGGACAAAAACCACAAGGTCTCTCAAAACTCTAAAGATCTTGGACCTTCCCCAGCGTTCTTTCTGCCACACACGATTGAGCCGGCCAGCTTCAGAGTAAAAAAATGCATTCCGGTGCTGCAGGAGCGGCAATACCGTGAGGTGGTCTTTAATCGACGGACCAGCGGTGGTAGAGGCAGATGAGATCCTGAAAGCTCAGCCTACAGCAGTGATTCTCAGTCCTGCGCACAGAGCCTTGTGACCTCCTAAAATTACCACACCGTGGGACCCTGTCAAATCAATTAAGACTCTAGGAGCATCTCAGGGCTCCTCAAAGGACTCTTGGGTCCCAGCAGGGGCGAGCCTTATCACAGCTTTGGGAAAAACTTTAGTCTACATACAGATCACCTGGGGAGCTGCATTAACATCACTGTAACTTAGTAGTCTTTGGGGTAGGTTAAGCCTGCATGTCTAAAAAGCTCCTAAACCAAGGAGTTGACAAACCAAGGGCTGAAAGGTGGCTGTGATCCTCCAGCTAGGAGTGGTCTTTACATTTTGGGGGTGTTAGAGAAGATACACACGGTTCTACTTCATGGCCTTTTATAAAAGCAGCTGGCCACACCTTTGGCCCACACGATGCCTACACTGTTGGTTCCTGAGCAATTCCCCACTCTTCCAGCGATGCTGCGATTTAAATCGGCAGTCTAAGGCCGGGAGTTTAGCTCAGCGGTGTAAGTCCCTGCTTGGCAAGCGTGAGGTCGTGAATTCAATCCCCGACACACACACACACACAAAAAAATCAGCAGTCTAACCCTTTTAAAATAAAAAATTTAAAAAAAAATCAGCAGTCTTAGCTACATATCAATGCTATGGGATTAGGTGAGAAACAATTCCAACAGAAGTTTCACAGGGGCTGATTCCCACAACCCTGAGCATAGCTCCACGGCGCCGTCAGTCAATGCAGCCGCTTCTCATTTACTGCAGGATGAACGCTCTCCAATTCCTACACAAGAGCCTGGACTCTAGCTGCTGGGTCCATCGTACGGGATCACAGAGCTGGCAGGAGGACGATCTCAGGTGTGAGGATAATTAATATCATGGCCTGTTACATGACAGGTACAGTCTTCTTAGACAACTTTTTAATATTTAAAAAAAATTTTTTAAAGACAGGATCTAGTGCAGGCTCTCCTGAATAATGTAGCCCAGGCTGGCTTCGAATTCCAGGTGATCCTCCTGCCTCTGCCTCTTGAGTGCTGGGAGCACATAAATTTCCTGAGGCAAAATAAACCTCAGGAACATTGTCTTAAATTGCAAATGCCTGTGATCTTTTTCACAGGTTTATGTTATTTAGCTCTACCATTGAGAAGAGTATCTAAGATGAAAAGATGAATTATTCACCTAAAATAAGTTAGGAAAACAGAGAAATGAAGCAACACCAAAAAATGGATAGTGAGGGCCAGGGGTTTACCTCAGTGGCACAAGTGGCACACACCTGGCAAGCATGAGGTCCTGAGTTCAACCCCTGGTACCAAAAAAAAAATGGCCAGTGATGGGGGAAATGGTCCCCTGAGGTGTATACCAACCCATACAGGCAGGCCGGTCTTTCAGCCGTGCTGCTTCAGGCCTTCTAAGTACAGTGATTTGCAGCAGCAACTCAACTCAAAGTGTGGGCAGCCAATAAACATCTGCCTTTATTGCTAACCTCGAATTGTTTTTATTATGATCCCACATCATTTAAATAGAAAACATGTCCATGTATTTGTATTTGTTGCCTTAATGATGAGATCATATTGCTGTTATTTAAGAGAGTGTGATAATGCTGGGTGCCGTGGTACACAACCGTAATCCCAGCCACTTTCGAGGCCAGACAGGCATCTTCAAAGTTCAAAACCTGGCTGGGCGACTTAGTGAGACCCTATCATAAAAACCAAAATGAAAAGGGCATGGATGGAGCTTAACGGTAACACTTGCTTTTCGTGCCGGGCCCTCTGGGTACAGTACTCAGTACCCCACACACACACAAAAAAAGGATCAAAGTAATGAAACTTAAATACAGCATACATACAAGACACCACAGGTGTCTACATTACTAAAATTCTGTATGAAAAAAACTGAATAGAAATGGCCTGACATAGGGCTAGGGATTTAGCTTAGTGGCTCAAGCGCTTGCCTGGTAAGTACAAGGTCATGAATTTGATCCCTGGTACAAAAAAAAAAGAAATGGCCTGAAACTTAAATAGACACAAGATGTGTTTAAGCACAAAATATATTTGATTCATTCCATTTAAAACAGGTATTTTTGGGGGGCTGAAATTCTTTAACACCAAAACTATTTTCTGGAAACCCATCTTAACAGGTGGTGAGTTAACAGGGAAACTAAGTTACCTGATTTACTCATTTGTCAAACATCATGAAAAAGAATATTTTTAAATTATTACCTTAATCTAAAAATTAAACTCTGTAGGAGCCACAATCAACCCACTCCTTTAGACCATTTTCATACAACTGGCAAATGATGCGGGCTTCTACTTTCAAGCTTAAATCATATTTTCCAGAAGCACCATCAGAATCCTGATAGCAGCATTTCTGAAAAGCTTAAATGAGATTTTCTTTTTCTCTGTAAAGGGCCAGATAGTAAGTATTTTAGTTTCTATCAACTACTGAAATGTGTCACATACTACTGTTTTGTTTTACAATCCTTTAAAAACGTTGGCTGGTGAACGTGTTGGGGGGACACAGTTGTAGAGCCCAGTGTTACCACCCAGAGTGCTTGCAAAATGTAAATTCTTGACCCTGATTTGGGCCTGTTACATCAAAATCACAGACTGCGTCATTCCTCTACGTGATTTTACAACCACAGGACTCAAAACAGACTTACAAAGACTATATGCAAGGTAAGTTATGCTCTGTTAATTTTCAGTATGTATTTTAAGAGAGGAGCAAATAAATGCTCTATCTACTTCAGGCTCACCTACATCCTGTTTTGTGGGGGTTTTTTGGTACTGAGGATTGAAACCAGGACCTCACACTTGCCAGGCAGGCAATGTGCTGTTGAGCCATGTCTCCACCTTAACTACATTCTCATAACGCATTTCTCTACTAGAAAAATGTCACTTTCAAACTTTCCACATAAATAGCCAGTTTAAAAATCAGCTGCTAATCTTCAGCATCACACGTAGTCATTTGTTGCTCCAAATGGTCTTCCTACCCAGTTTCACTAGCGTTGTCTTCCTCAAGTTTTCTCTTGCTTCTCTTTCCTAAAACTACTAGTGATGTGTACACACTCTCATTTAAAAAAAACCTGCTGCCAAATAAGACACTCACCTTTTCTTCCCCCGTAAACTATGCATGTGATCTGGAGTACAAAATGGAATCAGGACCACCGAAATCTGTCATCACCTCACCTAACCACCTCATTCTCCATCTCTCCAGGAAACTGCATAGTGTCTGAAGATGCACGTTATTTTATCATGAAGATATAATTATGTTGGCACAGTACCTGCCTGGCAAAAGCAAGGTCCTACATTCCATTCCCGGTATAAATAAATAAATAAATAAATAAAATGCAAGTTTTTCACAAATGCCCAATAAAATTCACTTGGAGTGCTTATAAATACAGTACAAGTTCCAGGAAATACAGGTTCCTCTAGTTCTCTCATCCCTCCTGATTCTAATTATGTAGGCCTAGGTGTGGCCTGGTAAATAACACATGGTACAAACACTGCAGGTGAATCTTTTGTTTTGTTTTGTTTTGGTTTGGTTTGGGGGGGGGACAGAGTCTCGCGTTGTAGCGCAGGAGGCTACAACCTTGCCATCCTCCTACCTCAGTCCTCCGGTGCAGGGTGCAGGGTTACTGTCGTGCTAAGGTAATGGCCTACCACCATGCGTAGGCCTTAATCATTGACGCCCGGCTAGCCCAGGTGTTATGAACATTTCAAAGTTCCTTCGTATCATCAGGTGGCTCTTAAGTCACGCATCCAACCAAGCCAGAAACTGGGAAAACTGAAGATCTGGATGAAATTTAAAAGTCAGCACACATCTGATTCTTAGAACGCTGAAGAATTTCTCTCAATATAGAACCGAACCCCTTACAGAAAAACCGGCCAACACTGAGACACCACGATCTTCATACAGCTTCTCCTCCAGCAAGCAGGGGTTTCTCCAAAGCATGGAGAAACCAAATGTTTCACTGTTTCAACTCAACAGAAGTCTTCGTAAAACTTTGCAAGAACCCTGGCGTGGTGGCGCACACCTGTAATCCCAGCACTCGGGAGGCTGAGAGAGGATCATTGCGAGTTTGAGACCAGCCTGAGCTACAAAGTGAGCTCAAGGCCAGCCTGAACTGCATAGTGAGACCCTGTCTCAAAAAGAAAAAGAAAAAGAAAAAAAAAAGGCTTTGCAAGAAAAGCAGAATGAGGTACTCCTCTGACTATCCTCTCGGCACCCTAACAAAGAGAGAGGTGTAGTGAAATATACTCTTTATAATTAGGCTACTATACTCTGCCATTCTACCAGCTAGGCAACTGGTTCCCTTAAGAACAGTTTAACACTATCCGCTCAGGACGATGAGGGTGGCACGCAAGTCGCCCGAAGAGGCTGGTCCTCCTTCCAGTCAGGTCCCTCCCGACAGGAAAAGGAAAACGCGGGCTCTCCAAGGCCGGCGGGGGCCATCACAGTCCGGCCAGCCCAGTGCAGGGTGGCGCCTCGAGAAAGTAGAACTGAACAAAGGCTAAGGAAAAGTGGAAGGGGCTGGCGACGCGTGAGGAGGAAAGGACGCGCAGAGCGGCAGCCCGAGGGCCCCGATGAAGCGCGGCCGGAGCTCCAGGACCGAAAGGCGAGAAGCCGAGGACGACGGCCATTACCTGCGTCCGAACAGCCGCGGCGGGGCCTTGGCCATGGTGAGCTCTTCACAGATGTGGCCGCCCACCTGCGGGGCCCACGCCTGGCCGCAGCCCCAACCTCTGTGTGCCCAGCCTCTCCACGCCATCTTCCCAACCTCTGCCCCACCATGGCCCGACCCTACCACCCACTGCCGCAGAACCACTTCCGGGGCGAAGGAGTCACCATAGAGCGCGGAGGAGCCGCCTAGAGCGCCCCCGTGCGACCCAGCGGAGGCTGGACCAGGCGAAAGGGCGCATGCGCGACTCGCGGGCCGCGGTTCTAATGCCGTAGATCTGGTTGCATTCTGGAGCCCCGACCTGAACCCCGCTGGCGGGGGCAGCCTAGCCTTCTCCCCACTTGCAGATGAGGAGGATGAGGCTCTGAGGAAGAAATGTGGAGGAGGTGATTTTTTTTCTTTTTTTTTTTTGGTCTTTTGAGATAGGGTCTCACCATGCAGGCTGGCATAGAACTCACTGTGTAGCCCAGGCTGATCTGGTGCTCACAGCCGTCCTCTTGCTTCAGCCTCCCAAGCGCTGGGATTACAGGAGTGCGCCCCCACACCTGGCTGAAACTGATATTATTGAGTAATGCCATATATGCAAGTACTTGACCAGCGTGGTTACCCACCTGGTCCCAACAGGAAATTAACGCTGCAAGACAAGTTTTCTTAAGTTACTGTTTTCTTCTGCTTCTTACCTTTTTGTGTCTTCCTGATGTATGTATTTAAGTTCCCCCTGGGTTCATTTCCCTGGGCAGAAAGAAAAGAGATAGACTAAAAGATTCTACGTAGAGAGTAGCAAGATGAAAAACTAAATTCACCTTGACCATGTCGTAAGTATTTGGTCTAGTATTTGATTTTATCCTGCTTGTAAGCCAAAAGGTGGGAGACTGTCAAAAGACAGGAGATTCCTAGCAAATGGGAAGCGGTGAGTTCAATCCCGGGGGGGGGGGGGGGACCAAGAGATTCCTGGGTCAAAGACAAAAAAAAACTTTATCACAGCTCAGCAAACATCACAGCATCATGTTTGCACAAGTTCCCCTCATTCTTTCCAAGGAGCATTGTGACAATGCCACGGGGCAGATATGTGTTGAACACACAGTGAATTCATATTTCAGCTGAAGGAGGCTGAGCTTTAGGGATCTATCATCTACCTACTTACCTATCTACTTACCTACCTATCTACCTACCTATCATCTCTCTGCAGTGGAACAAATCTGTGGCCAGAATCATGGAAATAATTAAATTTGTAACTGGGGATTTAGCTCAGTGGCATAAGCACCTGCCTGGCAAATGCAGGGTCATGAGTTCGATCCCCAGTACCAAAAAAAAGAATTAAGTTTGTAAACTGACGGACCACTGTATTTATTTATTTAGGGGATTTTGTTGTTGTTGTTTTATTTTGCTTTGTTTTGTTTTGAGATAAGGTTTTGCTAAGTAATCTAGGCTGGCCTTGAACTCACTATGTAGCTGAGGGTGGCCTCAAACTCATGGCGATCCTCCTGCTTCAGCCTCTCAAGTGGTGGGATTGCAAGTGTGCACCACCACACCAGGCTTTTATTTGGATTTTTTGAGACAGGGTCTCACTTTATAGTTCTGGCTGGCCTTGAATTCACTATGTAGCCCAGCCTGGCCTCTCATACTCATGGCAATCCTCTTGCCTCAGTCACCTGAGCGCTGAGATTACAGGCCTACACCACCACTCCTCACTTGTTTTACAGTAAGTTTTATAATGAACCAGCTAACAACCTGGTTTACTACATTGTTTTACGCCAGAGCAAAGGGCAAATTTGCAAATAGACTTGGAAGAGATAGTTCTGCGCTACAGACTGCAGACACATGTACCACTCATAAAGATCCTGGTTCCTAAGATCAGCATTCTTTTCCTACAATTCAGCCATGGAGTGTGCAGGTGTCTGTCATCCAGCCGTCTTCGCAGTGCAGCATGGGAACTGAGACTCAAGGAAATGGCAGAAAAAGTCCAATAAACTGACGAATGCCTTTGCTGCAATGCATTACCCTGCCTCTCTGAGCCCCAGGTCTTGTGTTTTCTACCAGTGGAGCTGCTGTCGTTAGCTTTCAGGTAGCGTAAAATATCAGACCTGTCACAGTTTTGGGGTTGGGGCTGAAGGACACATCTGTAGGTGCAGACAAAAAACCTGGGTGTGGCCCTAGGACTGATGGGAAACGACAAAGGAAAATGAAACTTCCTGAAGATGAGGAAGCCCAGAGGCTGAGTTCTGGATGTAGACAGCATTGTCTGAAGAAGTTGGGGGTCCCTAGGACAATGACTGGAGTAAGGATGGAACCCTAAGACTCTGGTGAGGAAGAGGCTGTGATAAAAGTATCAGTGGTGCTGAAGATAAAGGGCAGAGTCTTGGCAGAGGAAAAATTATGCACCCAAGGTGATCAGTCGATAAGAAATCTGGAAAGATCATTAAGGGACAGGTGGGTGTGGCTCACCCAGAACCTGGGGGAGCTGGGACTGGGATGCACCCGAATATTCTGAGCCTCGCCCTTTTGTGGTCACTCTCTCATGCTGCCCCAGGCCCACTGAAGCTCACTTTTCTGAGCCTGGTGAAGGGACCTTTCACTGTGGCTTCCAGCTGGGTTCAGTGACAGGCAGGACAGGAGCTGGGAGCTCGTCTTCTCCCACGCCTTTGCTCCTAGGCTCACGTGCACTTGGCTTGTGTGCTCTGTTCCAAAACTCCTCGTGGCTCAGCAGGAGAGAATGAGCATTCTGTTCCCTGCCAGAACCTGAACAGACCAAGGAGGAGGCTGTGGAAAAAGGGTGGGGGTGCTTGGGGGACACTCAGGGGTCAGTCAGTTTAGACCATGTGTGCAAGGGTCGTTGGGGGGTGTGCTGACTGCATTCCAGGAAACATAAAGCATTTGTTGTTAAAAGTCAGGTTTATTGAGGTGTGATATATGTACATACCACACTTACATACACAATAGCACTGTAAGTGTACAGCTGTGTTTTAACAAACACATACAATCAAGGAACCATCACCACAATCAAGATCTAGAACATTAGTTGGGGGTGGTGGCGCACACTTGGGAGGCTGAGGCAGGAGGATCGTTGTGAGTTTGAGACCAGCCCGGGCTACACGGTGAGCTCAAGGCCAGCCTGAACTGCATAGTGAACTGCATACCTTGGCAACACTGATTCTTACAGTTTTGATTTTTCAACAATATCATAGAAACAGATGCCTATTAACCTGCATACGCGCAAATGTGTGTTTTCATTGCTTTACGTAACACTACCCAGGCCTGGGAATGCTGTGCTGCCTGGTGTCCTGCTTCCTTTTACCAGAAATTCCTACGTGGCTGTGCCATTTTTTCCTTCCCAGCAGCAGTGCGTGTGTGGTCCAGTTTCTCCACATCTTTTCTGGCTCGGGATGGTCAGGGTTTTGTGTCTAGCAGCCGTAATGGTGTGTAGTGGTATGCTGTTTTCATTCCTTAGCCCAAGCTCCTTTTTAATAAGGAAGGCTTGTCTGGAAACACAAAGCTTGGGGGCCCTTCTGGGAAAGTAAAGGGGTCCCTGGGGGAAGAGTTGCTGGGAACAGGGGGGTGTGTGTGTGTGTGTGTGTGTGTCTTTTCCTGTGCTGTCTGCACTTCTTCCCTCTTGCAGGAAGAGGGCAGAAGTAGGCTGCTTTCCTTTTTTTGGTGGTGGTGGTGGTGGGGTTACAGGGCCTTCCCACTGAACTACATCCCCAGTCTTTTTCATTTTTGAAACAGAATCTGACTTGAACTTGGGAACCCTCAAGGCTCAGCTTCCCAGAGTGTTGAAATGACAAGTCTGCACCAGCATGCCCGGTCGCCCCTCTCTTTTTTTAAGCTCCTCAGTCCTCAGTATCCCAAATGCTAGCACACATTATTGTGTTTACAGTTTTGCCTGAAAGCCTTGTCCCGCTGAACCTGCTTAGCTGCTGCCTTGCGAGGCTTGATTCACCGAATGAACCATGCAAATTGATTTAATGTCAACTCTCATGAACGCTGTAAATCCTTCCCTGCCAATTTAACCTGAGAACTAAGCTACCTGGTAGAATTCTTGAGAAGTCCCCATACTGTTGCCACCTGTGGAGCTTGTGTTAGGGAACCCGTGAGCAGGGCAGCTGGGTGAACCCCTGTCCGCCCTCTTCTTTGCCTTTGCAGGGACCAGGGGAGACTGGGGAAGAGTCCAGCTGGCTACAGGCGCTCTCCACTGGGGCCTGGGCTGGCGCTACAGCTGCTCCGGCGGGGCACTGCACAGATCTCCTGGGGTTGAGGCTGCAGGGTGCCCCCAAAGACATACTTCAGCCTGAGCCCTGGGGTCCCTTCTGGCAGCTGGAACCGGAAGGTCCGGAGGAGAGTGGCAAACATCAGGAAGAGCTGCATGCAGGCCAGCTGGTCCCCCGGGCACATCCGGTGTCCTAGAATCAGAAGGTCAGGGGTGGTGGCTGTCTATGTCGGTCCCCATCACCCTCCCACCTACTACCCATCACCCAGCACCCGGCACTGTGCCAAGTACCTGCAGAGAACGGCAGGCAGGCCTCCTTCACCACAAAATTGCCACCCTTGTCCAGGAAATGGCCAGGGTTGAACTGGCGAGGGGTCGCCCAGTGCTCAGGGTCACGCAGTACAGAGGCCAGGTTGGGCAGGATGATGGTGCCCTGCAAACAGAAGTTGGCGCGGCTCAGGGAGCTCAGAGGCTCAGTCCCCTGCCCTGACTCTGACCAGAGGGAACCTGGGGACACCCAATATGCCGGCAGCAAGTGGCCACAGGGGCTGAGGCTGAGGTTGTCCAGCAGGTGGCCACAGGGTACCTCCCTCTAGGTCACCACAGTAAAGGGCTGAACATCACACCTCTTGGGCTAGCGGTACCCACATGTGAGAAACAGACAGACAAACAGAACTACATGGCAAGAGCCTGTCTCTGAAGGAGGAGCCAGAGGCTGCAGCCAGGATAACCTCTGCTCCTTCCGCTGTGGCCCTGGGGTGACCGGAAACAACTCAAGGAGGCCACAGTTGTAGCAAAGAGGGGGCTGGTTATGGTCCTGGGACCTGGGGCGCCCGGCACCAGGGTTCTGGGAAGGCCTCCTACTCTGTGGCTCACTTACCAAGGGCCATAGGATTGAACGAGGGGACCCAGTATTGGTTTGGACAAAGACAGTTTGAAATTTAAAACAAAAGCAAAAAACAAACAAAATCTCAGCCGCATTTGAGGCCTGCATCCCAAGCAGAAGCCAATAAAGAAGCCAGAAGCCACTTTGTGCTGCTGCTAGTGCAGTGCTACCTGGTCAGGGGGCCAGGCCATGGCCTGTGGACTGATACGACAGCCAGGCCCAGTCACTCTGGTTGTAGGCAGAGGTACAGAGGAGGCATTGTGTTCCTCCATATCTTCCCATTATAGTCCACCCTCGTTTTCTCTGTGTGGAATTAGGCACCCTCGGCATGGTAACAATTCTTTTTAACCACATCCCTGCTGTTTTCTTTTTGTGGTGGTGCCAGAGATGGAAGCCAAGGCCTTGCACAGGTCGTGTGCTCTACCACTGCGCTACGTCCCCAGCCAGCTCAGCAATCAGTGCCAATCACCTTCAGATGATGGGGCCCTTGCCAAGTTGGCTATGCTCCCTCCAGAATTATTTCCACCCTGTTCCCAGTGATCCTCTGCCTCCTTGCAAAGTGACTGACTGATCTCAGCTCTGGGGAAGGGTTCAGGACCCAGTTTATCTGCACACAGAGGGCAGCCCTCCCTGTCTCCAGAAGAAAAGCCATCTGCCTGCTGGGTACCTCCTGGGGACGTATGCCAGCTTCTCCCCGGTAAATGGCACTTTGAACAATCAAACAGACTGAGCAGAGCTGGGCTTGACACGTACCTGCTGTATCAGGGACCGTGGCTGTCGCCGCTGATGAAATGGTTGGGGAGCGTTTAGGGATATCTGTCACATTTAATGATCTACTGCCAAGCTTTGATTCCGCTTTCAGCAGATGTCTGTCTCCAAAGTTGTAAAAGCTGGGTATTGATTCCAGGTTGTTAATGACCCCCTGGAGTCTGTTTTACAGAACAACTCCTCGAACCCGACTGGCAAAGTGGGCTCTTAATCAGGGTATTTCTAATCCCAAATGGCATAGAACAGGGCCGAGCCCTGGTCCCCACCTTTTTCACTTAACATAATCCAGCACTGGGTTTAGACATCGTGTCGTGCCAACAGCGAGACAAGTTGATGCCACCCTGGTCCTGTTCTTGCTTCCTGGGAGACGCATCACACACCTATGAACTTGGTGACCCATCAGTGTCAAGCACAGCTCAATGTCCTCTACTCTGGCTGACCAAGGAACCATGCAAAACACCCCGCCTAACCCCCTGGCTTGCTGGCTTTCCTAGGGAGGCATTTATGAAGCCATCTCTGGTGAGAAGAATAAAACCTTTGCAGTCACAGAGCCGTGAATTTGAAACTGAGCAAAGCCACTTCCTAGCTGTGTTTGGGGCAGGTACAAGAGCTCTCTAGAGACATCTTCCTGCCCTCGCAAAAGCCATCCCAATGACCATAGTCTACCTAAAGGCTAAGGTTACCATGAAGCAGAAAAAAAATAAGGGGAGGCATGAATCAAGACTTTGATCGATTAATAGCAAATTAATGATGCCGTCCTGGGAAGGCTGGGAGTTGAGTCTGCCTTGGACCCCAGGCTATCTTGTCCCCTCTGCTCCACTGATAGGTGAGCTATTAAATGCTCCCGGAACATCCTTGACTCCTGCCATTCTATTCCCACCCTTGTGGAATCCCCTGCTCCAAGGCAGGGCAGGATCCCGTTACTCCCTTCTAGCAAACGGAGCCAGGTGAAGGCGATGGGGCATCACCACGTCTAAGATTAGCCTACAAAAGCCTGTACTGGGGTGAGCATGCTTGCTGCTTGCTCTCCCTGGTGGAGGTCAGCTGCCGTGTTTTGAGCTAGGAACTGAGCATGGCCTCCAGCCAGCAGCCCACGAGCAAGCGAGTCCTGGGGAATCCGTGTGAGGAAGCCATAAGCAGAGCCTCCTGGTGGGGCCTGCAGCCCTGCCCCCACTTGCTGGGCCCTGGTCCAGCTATGCTGCACCCAGATCTTGAGCCCCAGAAGCTGTGAAGTCCTCAGTGCTGCTGTTTCCACTGCTCTGTTGGGGTGGTAACTAATTCAGCATCGTTTGCCCAGGCTCAGCCTAGCTCAGCCAACGGTACCGAACACCACGTACCTTGTGGTATTGGAGCAAGGCCAGAAGAGCGTGCCAAGCACAGAACCTCCGCACACAACCAGCTTTGGCTAAGGGCAGAAACTATTGTGCTGTTGCCCAGCTGTGTCCAAACCCTGTGTGGAAACCTACCTGGAGGTGGCTTGCCCAAGACCTGTAACCCTCAGAGGTATTATTCTGGCATCACATAGAAATGCACTCAACATTATGTTAAACTTTCATGCAAGAAAATAAACGTCAACTTCAGTGTTCATTGGGGTGATGGAAGACATCTAATCTATGAGGAAGGCAGAAGGCAGGCATCAGGACAAACTATTGAGCCTTAAAACAGAAAAAGAACCGCAGTCCTTTATAACCAGCATTTAACACCAACGAGACACTCCAGCTGAGAAGTTATTCTTAAACATTTATGTTTTGTTTGTCTTTTAAGTTAACTATTTCTGTGTGTAAGGATATTTTCATGCGTAAGAAATTTGATCTTGTGATATGTATACAAAGTTGGAATTATGCTAACAATTTGATCTTGTGATATGTATACAAAGTTGGAATTATGCTAACAAGAAAAGGACTTCTCTTATCAAGGTATAACTGCAGTTTAAATTTAAGAGAAGCTCTTTAGGGGGCCAGAGATTTAGCTTGCCAGGTGCCTGCCTGGCAAGCGCAAGGTCAAGAGTTCAATCCCCAGTACCAAAAAAAAAAAAAAAAAAAGAAGAAGAAGATGCTCCTTAGAAGTGAGAATATAAATAGAAAGGCTCCATGTATATCATGTTGGTTAGGTCTCCAATTTTTAAAAATCTGTGCATGCATTTAGATAGAAACCAAATTCTTTTGAGAGCCAGCTCCAGATGTACGAGAAAGTATGGACTTCACTGTGTTGATGGACATGAAATGACATGACATAAAATGATTTTAGGGCTGGGGATTTAGTTCAGCAGCATAAGCACCTGCCTTGCGAGCATGTGGTCATGAGTTCAAGCCTCGGTACTGATTAAAAAAAAAAAAACTAAAATGTTTTTAAAGGGAAAATATATCCTTTGTTGCTGACAGGTGACATTTGTCTATCCCAGGAGGAGCAGTGCACTGTCTTGCTTGCTTGACTCTGTAATAATCATATCTACTTGTACAAACAACAGCTTGTTGGAAGATCGAGGGGTTTTTTTTTGTGCCAGGAATTGAACTCAGGACCTTGAGCTTGCCAAGCAGGTGCTTGTGCCACTGAGCTATATCCCCGACCCTGAAGATCAAGTTTTGTATAATTTGCTTTATCATTACAGACTAAAATACTTCCATTTAAACTTACAATTTAAAAAAAAGAATATGCAATGTGGCCTGCATCCCAAGATAATCGATGTTTCAGTGAATAAAGATACTTCAAATAATGAAGGGTTTGAGCTAAGAAGCCACTGCCATTTTTAAGAACATTTCAGCATCTTTAAAAACTTCCTGGGCTGGGGATTTAGCTCAGTGGCACAAGCACCTGCCTGGCAAGTGTGAGGTCATGAGTTCAATCCCCGGTACCAGAGAACTAAAAAAATAAAAAAACAAAACAAAACAAAACGAAAATCCTTCCTGCTTCAGGCCTTGAAAGGCTTTTATGAAAGGTGATCCTCATACTAACATTTCAGAATGTAATAAGCCAAAGCTCTGTCCGTGTATGGACGCTTTCTTTTGTTACGTAAGGAGGAACACAACCCACTGGGATTTCTTTTTGTCCCTGTTTCTAAGGAAGTTCAACTCAAGTTTTGTGTACACATATAGTAGTTGCTTTGAGGGCCCTGGGATGTAGCTCAGCGGCACAGTGCCTGCCTGGCAAGCATAAGGTTGTAAATTCAATTCCTGGTTTGAAAAAAAAAAAAAAGAACAAGGAAAGAAAAGAAGAGAAAAGAAACATATATATAATAGTTTCTTTTAACGTAAATATTTTGCTTGTTCATTTGTTTGATTGTGACAGGGTCTCACAGTATAGTTTAGGCTGACCTTGAACTTGGCAGCAATCCTCCTGCTTCAGCCTCCCAAGTACTGGGACTACAGGCATATGCCACCACATCTGGTTTAAGAGCTGCGTTTAACCTAAATATTTTATATTTCTTCCTCTTGCTCTTTATTTAGAGAGAGATTTATTTTTTTAAAAAAGTCTTTTAAAAAATTTTATTATAAAAAATCTTATTTATTTTTTTAAAAAGAAATAAGAGCTGGGCACAGTGGCACACACCTGTGATCCCAGCATGTGGGAGGCTGAGGCAGGAGGATCACTATGAATTCAAGGCCAGCTTGGGCTACATAGTGAATTCAAGGCCAGCCTGAACTACAAACAACCAAAAAAGTTAAAATGAAACAAGAACAAATAAATAAATTGCAAATGGCCTACATGTTCATCGGTAAGGACCAGAACCCAGAAAAACACCCATCTGGCAGAACATGGTACAGACATTAAGTGATGCGAGTAGTGGTTCGCATGGCGCAGTCCCTGGGCTACAGGAACCAAGCAGGAACCCATGGGAAAGGCGGGACGCGCGAGGGGTGGAGTCCCAGAGAGGGGAGCCTCGGTGGAGCTGGAGGTTTGGGGGCCATTCTTCAGAAGAGTCTGAGTGAAATGTAGCATTCAGAATGATCAATGTGGCATAAGCGCACCTGCATAAAATATATGCAAACCATAAAGATTGGGAAAGGGTCTATGGAAATGTCTGTGAGGGTTTTCTGTGAACAGCAGGAAAATTTTAAAATATTCACCAGTGAGTGCATTATTGTATAACCCCTGTACCACTCCTAATTCCATGGATAGATAGATAGAGACAATAGGTAGGTAGATAGATTGATGATAGAGATGGATACAGATGACAGATAGAGATGATAGATGATAGATGACTGACTGATAGAGAGCTGGCAGGCTGGCAGAAGCTGCAGCAGCTGGAAGAAGTTTGTTGCAGGTACTGGGTGGGGGGTGGGGCTCTGCAGGGCCACCTACCTTGGGCACAGAGTAACCGTGCAGGCGCGTGGACGTCACGCACTGGCACACAGCACCCACAGCCACGACGCTGCTGAGGGGCTGCGCCTCATGGAGGATGGCGCAGGTGAAGGGCAGTCGCTCTCGGTCCTCGTAGCAGACGGTCGGGGCCGTGCCCAGCACTGCATCCAGCTCCTGCTGCACCCTCTCTGCGGTGGCTCGGTGTGGGTCCCGGAAGGCCTCCCCACCCCAACCCAATGGCCGCCCGAGCTCCCAACCCTGGATCACAGCACCCCGCCCAGCCACCTCCATCGGAGTCAGTGGTGAGCAGGACTTTGAGGGTTTGTTCCTGCCACAATGTCTTCGGGCAGGGAAAGGGCCTAGATATGACCTGAATGTGACAAGTGCATCCCACCCACAGCCTTATGCCATAGAATGGCGGTCTAAGGTCACACTGCAAGCAGCAGGCCAAAAACTAAAGCCCTTCTGTGTGACTTGAAGCTGTCCACGCTGCCTGTATCTCAGGCTGGGATCAGGACCCAGCCTGGGGCCGTGGAGCAGAGTGCCGGGTGTGGGGGGAGAAGGACACACAGCTGTCGGAAAGCCCCAGGAGGCATGAACAGCTGGGGAGCCAGGCGGGGTGTGACTGAGGGCCCCTCACCCTGCACAGCTCCATGCTGGACCATATAGATGAGCGCCCAGCGCAGGGTGGCGGCTGTGGTGTCGGTGCCACCCAGGAACAGGTCGATCACTGCTTGGATCAGGTTCTCCTCGTTGAACGTGGAGATCGGGTCATCCGAGCTCTGGTAGAGGGAGCAGGTTTGGGTCTAAAGTTTCCCGCCTAACAGGGCCCGACTGAACCCAAGGCTTGTCCGGCTCAGGTAGATCCCTTGGGACTTTGCTCGCGCTGCCCTGGCGTGCTGACCCCGATAGTAGCCAGGTGATCTGCTTCCCAGCCTGGCCCCACTGGCAGAAGCCAGCCCCAGCCTGGGGAAGGATGGGGGGGGCTTCTGGGTCAGCTAGGGTGTGCTGATCAAATCAAAGGAGAAGAACTGAGACCACAGCCTAGATGTGGGGTGCGGTGGGGAGCACGGCCCGCAAGGTGGGTTCAAGCCCACCTTGGTGATCTGCGCTAAGTAGCAGCTGATGAAATCCTTGGGGGCCTCGGGGGCCCTGAGCTTGCACTGGAAGATCTTCTGGCGGATGAAGACTCGCACAGCCTCTCGGTACCTGAAAAACTCCTGGTGGGGTCCCAGCAGGTGACGGAGGGCCCAGGGAAACAAGTCGTACAGCTGTGGGGAGAGGGGCCCCCCAGTCAGGGCAGCTGGGAGCTGTGCTGAAGGTGCCAGGGGCTGCTGGGGGATCAGACATGGGCAACCCAGGCTGCCTCTCACCTGGAACCCCAACATAATCTAGACGAAAAGGAGAGTGGCCGTAACAGCGATCATGTTTTGGGGGCTCAGCTAAGATGCTGCAGGCTGAAAAATGTGTGTCTCTGAGGCCACAACCTGCCTTTACCCCCATCCCGTGCTATATGATCACAGTGAAGGGGGTTTGGTGCTGGGAACACATCTGAAAAACCCAGAATGACCTGGGTGTGGTGGCACATGCCTGTAATCCCAGCACCCTGGAAGCTGAGGCAGGAAGATCTCCATAAGTTCAAGGCCAGCCTAGACTATATAATGAGACCCTGTCTCAAACAATAAAAAACCAAAAAATACTCAGAATTGGGTCTCACGGCTTCTACCTTTTCGTGCTTTGCACGCTTCTTGCCAGGCCCTGGCTGAGGCCCATCCCTGGCCCCTGGGCCCCAGCTTGTCCCCTCAAATGCCAGTTACCCGGCGACACACAGTGCCGACGAAGGCCAGGCCAAAGTCGACGGCTTGAGTCAGTTCCTGGAAGATGGGCTCCTCCGAGAGGAAGCGGTGGCCAAACACAAGGGCCCCAATGACCCTGGCTGTGGACCTGACGATGAGGACCTGAGGGTCGAAGGGTCTCCCTGAGGACACAGAGGGGCAGGGCTCAGGGACAGCAGGCAGCAGGACCCTGGCCCAGCCCTCGCCTGTGCCTGGTGCGGTCCCCCCCCTTCCTCATTTACCCACTGCCCAGGGCTTACTAAGCGCCTTCGGGGCTGGGTTTTCCAAGAGAGGTCAGCGAGCCAGTCACTGCTGGGGACAAAGGGGTTGGTGGCCAGCAGTGCCTGAGGCTCAGGGAGGCATTTTCTGGAAGAGGGAGCAGTGTTTCCCTCGCAGAGAAGGAAGGGGCCAGGGCTAGGACACTGCAGAAGGGCCAGCGGGCAGTGCAGAAGCTTGGAGGTGTGAAAGGCTGACAGAGAAGGAGGGCCTGCCGCTGACCTGGGCATCCCGGGCCTGTGTCCACCCACCCTGGAGAAACTTCCGGTCTATTGACCTGGCTCAAAATGTCCCTGATGTCCGGATGCACATCCTCCTCCGCAAGCACGTGCGTGCCCAGGGGTGGGTGCCTGAGCAGCCCGCTCCTCACCCTGCTCCTGGCGGAAGGCCTCGGCCAGCTCCGCTGCCTCCTCCTGCAGCTGCCCCTCCAGCGCCAGCCTGCCTCGGCCCAGCCCGCACAGTGTCGCCAGGCAGAAGCGTCTCTGCTGCCGCCAGGTGTGTCCATTGCTGCAGATGAGCCCTGCAGAGGCACAGACGGTCACCAGACCCCTCAAATCTCACAGTTCTGGTTCTCCGCAACCGTTCCCCACCAGCTCCGGGCTGGTGCCTGCCCACAGGGTGAGGGGCGCTGTGGAGAGGCAGTTAGCAAACCTGGGGCCCGCATGGTCAGCCCTTCCCAGTCCCCATCCCGATGTCCCCAGGAAGAGTTCTCCCAGGAAATGGAGGGGAGCGGGACCAGGGAGGTGGCTCAGTGGGACAGCACTTGCCTACCATGCCTGAGGCCCAGTTCGACCCCAACACTGCAAAAATCAATAAATTAAAAGTAAAAATTACTAGACGGGGGCTGGTGGCGCACACCTGTAATCCCAGTACTTGGGAGGCTGAGGCAGGAGGATCGTTGCAAGTTCAAAACCAGCCTGGGCTACAAAGTGAGCTCAAGGCCAGCCTGAACTGCATGGTGAGACCCTGTCTAAAAAAAAAAAAAAAAAAAAGAACAAAAAATACAAATTACTTGGGGGCGGGCTTGGAAGGAAGCAAATAGTGACAAAATAGGGCTTTTCACTGTGCTGCCATCACACCACAACCAAGAGTTCCGCTTTAAAAAAAAAAAACAAAACAGGAAAAGAAATGGAGACAAAAGTAAAGAAGGGAGAAAGGCCAGGGACAGGTCATTTGCTGCCGTGAGCCCCAGCCAACTGTGCAAGGAGGGTCAGCTGAGGACAGAGCCGCTGGCTCCGCCCCCAGGACCCTCCCCTGGACGTGAGTCCCCCACCTTCTTGCGCCAACACGCAGTTTGGGGGACGCCTCCCTGGAGCACCCTCACCCGGTTCCCAGGCCAGCCCACACCCGGACCATGGCTCCCTGGACCCCTAGAGGAATTGGGGCCCATCTGTCCTGGGGCAGCTGTGTTCTGCCTTTTTACAGTGATGGCGACTCCAGCCACAGTGCTTGAGGCTTCGCGTCTGGGGTGGGCTTCCCGAGGGTGGCCGTCACCCTCAGCCTCAGCGTGCAGTTGGAAACCAGAGTCCAAGAGACAGACCCTGGCTCTCGGTCCAGTGCTCTTTCTACCGCAGTGGGGGCCAGGACGGAAAATGCCTTTAGGCCACAGCTGCGCTCTCCTGGGGTCCTGGTTGGTCACATGCAGTTTTCTCCACCGTGTGACATTTGCAGTAGACTTTGGTTTTGCACTCTGGTATTTTTTTCTTTTGATATTCCACTTTTGCATTCCCCTTTCAGCCCTACGTTTGACAGGTACAGAGGTGGAGGCTCAGGTCTTCAGGGGCTGTAAGTGATGGGGCCGGGATTTCCCCAGCCCCGCAGTCTGGGCCTTTCCAGCTCCACTGTGCCCAGGCTGAGGGGAAGAGGGGCCCCTCTGTCCACCCCTCCAGGGCCTCAGCTCCAGGACAGGCCCCCTACCTGGAGCAGTGTCTCTGGGTGCAGCCGGAAGCTTAGTTGCCACAGGTTGCCAAGGATGGGGAAGGGAAAGGGGCCCGGGGGAAGGCGGCTCCTTTCCCAGTAGAAGGTGCCAAGTTTCAAGAGCAGGAAGGAGCCAGCCAGGAAGGAGCCAGCCAGGAGGGCCAGCCCGCCGAGCAGAGAGAACATCTCCAGGGTCCTGTCCTGTCGCCTGCCCTCTGCTTCCCGTACCACCTGGCCGCTCTCCTCTCGCTCCTGGCTGCCCCGGCTTTTATGCTGTCCTTTCAGGCCGCGTCATGGAGAGAGTCAAACCCCTGGCATCTTTTCCCAAGGGAGTAAAATCCATTTGGTCACATCAGCCACACCCGGGCAGTGCTGCTCGGCAGGGCCACTGGCCTCCAACAGGGAGACATGTTGGGAGACGCCTGCTGCTACATCAGCCTCACCTCTTACCCAAGGAGCTTTGCCCTGGGGCAGCTCCTTTCACCCCTGCCTGGCACGAGGGCCCTCAGCAGACCGCATGGGACAGCTGGGGAGCACAGGACATCGTGGACCGTGCCTCTTCGGGGACACGCTGCTCCATTTGGACACCACTATGGCTGCTTTCGAACCTGCTATTCCCCTATGCATGGGCACTGCATCGTCTCCAGCCTCCCACCAACGCTCGCTCCAGCCTGGGAACCTCGGGCTCCTCTCCTGCCCCAGATCCTCATGTTTGCCAGCAGTTGAGATCTGGACCTTTTTGTGTGTGTCAGCTGTCTCAGAAGCAGATGGCTGGGGTCTAAAGCCCAGTGCCACCGCTCACAAGTTGATCTTGGGCAAATTATTTTGCCTCCCTCTGCCTCAGTTTCCCACTTGTATGATGGAAATGGGAGACATCGTTTTGGCCAAACTGTCTATACAAGGCCCGTGTCCAGCCACAGAGAGAGGCCACCCAGCGGTTGGGTAAACTGAGGAGAGTTTAATCCAGAGAGGAGCAGAGGGAACCCTCAGGGAGAACACTGGCCCCAGTGAGGAGCTCTTTCTGCTGGGGCTCCTTGGCGCGGGCGTCTTCCTTTTGGTTTGGTACCAGGTTTCTGCAAAAGAAGGGCACAGAGCCCCAGGTGGGGGAGCGAGTGGACAGCAGCACCGGTACCCAGCCACGTGCCTGAGGTGGGGAACATGGCGGGTCACCAGGTGTGACCAGGAGCTCACTGCTGGTCGGAGAGGGCCATCGCAAGCTGCCTCTGCCCTGGCTGTCCAGGGACGCCTCCTCCAGGGGTCTCAGGCTGTGTCACAGGCTGCGAGGCGGTGAGATGTGGAGGAGCTGTGTGCCTGGGTTATGCTCCTACCAACACTGCATCTGGGCAACTTCTACAAAACTGCTGCTTGCTGCCTTCCCCTCTCCAAGTCATGTGCCTCCCTCCTCAAAACATTGCTGAAGGGTCGGGGATACGGTTCAGTGGCACAGTGCTTGCCTCCCAGCATTTGGGAAGCTGAGACAGGAGGATCATTGCAAGTTCAAGACTAGCCTGGGCTACAAAGTGAGCTGAAGTCCAGCCTGAGCTGCAAAGCGAGACCTTGTCTCAAAAAGACAAACGAAAAAAAGAAAGAAAAGAAAAGAAAAACCCACAAACAAATGAACACACAAAACATTGTTTAAGAGCGTAGTGCAGTGTGCATGTCTAACTTAGAGAAACCCTGTCTCAAAATTAATGATGATGATGATGACAATGATTTGGGATGTGGCTCGGTGGCAGAGTGCCTGCCTAGCATGCACAAGGCCCTGGGTTCAACTTCCAGTACCACAAGAAAAAAAAAATCCCACAGGTCTCTAAAACCTTCTGCAGCCAACTCTGCCGATCTCTAACCGCCCCTTCCCGACACACCCACTCTGCCCAAGGTGCTTCGCCTCGCTCTGGGTGGGTCTCCAGGCTCTGTTTATTCCTTGCGATTTCTGCCTTATCTTTTTCACCGTACAACCAGCTCCACGGCGGGCTCCACACCTCCCTTCTGCTGGGTTTCTCTGACCGTGTCAGTGACCACTCAGTCTGCAGCCACCTTTGAAAGTCGTGACTCGCTGGTGGAGTTGGTGGCCCACAGGGCCCTGCCCCACAGCGCTGCTCTGTGCTCCTTCTGTGCTGGTAGCCGCTGACCGCCTCCCCCTCCCCTGCCCTCAGAGCTACTGGAGCCAGGGACCCTTGGCAGCTGACATGTCTTGCACACTCAGTGTGTGGTTCCTGTGTTCATTCGGTAGATTCAGGTGTTTGCACGCCACAGCTATCATTGTGGGAACTGGAATGGGCGGTGCTGGTGGACATGAGGGACTCAGTGGAGGTCGCAGCATGGATGAAGGAGATGATGACCGCCAGGATCCTGGAGATGGAGGTGAAACAAAAAGACAGACCTGTCATCTGCCCTGTGAGGCCCTCACACTGCGCTCGGCCTCATCTGGCTGTCTGAGGCCGGCAAGTGTCTCTGAGTTTCCCCCCATCAGCGAAGCATCTGAAGCCTTTTCTTTAAGGTGGAGGAATCAGTCACCCCAGTGGGAAACTGGCCCGCTGAGCATTTCCAAGCGTGCTGACCTCTGACAAGCATCCTCCCTCCCTGGCCCGAGGGTCACAGCGTTCTGGCTGCTGCGACACACCTGTCGCACTGGGCCAGAGGCAGCTGGATTCCGGCCCAGCAGCGGGCTCAGGGACACAGAGGCCTGCAGGACTGTCCTCCATTGTTCACCCCTAATGTCTGAGAGGCGGCCTCCTCAGCAGGGTGATGGCAGTGGCCACAAGGTCCCCTCTTGGATGGAGTCCCTGCAGCTGCCCATGAGTCACTGCCCCCTGTCCACAGTCACCCTGTGATTTCATTCACATTGCTACCCAGGCTAAGGGCTACCTAGGTCCCATTTAGGACTGTGGGCCCAGGATGGAGACATCTCAGACCGCTCCTGTGACCCGCTCAGGTGTCTTCGCTGAGCCTCTTCCCTGTATGAGTTACTCTTTTTTTTTTTTTTTTTGGTACCAGGGATCGAACCCACAACCTCACGCTTGCCAGGCAGGTGCATGTGCCAATGAGCTAAACCCTTGGCCCCTTGTATGAGTTACTCTTGCATCAAATTTCTAAACTACTTCTCTCTGTGACGCTGTGAAACAGGGTCATTTTCTTGAGAAAGTGGGCAGTCTACGATTCAAACCAGTTCAGACCCAGGTCTTTTGTCTCTAAGTTCTGTTTTCTCTTCCATAGCTGCTTCCCAGCTGGGATGGGTCAGCACCTCCAGCAGAAGGCACCTAAGGGCTGAGCAAACACACATGCGCAAATGCAAGTTTGGCATCTCCTGGAGGTTCGGATCCAGCTGCAGGGTGCCCTGTTTCCAGGGCTTAGACTGCTCCCAGGCTGACATTGCACCCGAAACCCCTCCTGTCCACCTGCTCCTGTGCCTGCAGGGCCCTGCTGGGGAGAGGCCTTTCCATGGCCCCTGGAGAAACTGGATAAGGGCTGTGCATCACAGCCTGAGCCCAGGCTGGGGCCACTTCCCTTCACTCTGTGCCCACCTCGGAGGGGAGAAGAGACAACGTGGAAATACAGAGATCACTGGAAATGGGAGACACGAGGAGACGAGGCAGGAGAGATCCCTAGGCTCATCTCCAAGCATCCAAACCAAGAGGGGTTCGTGTTTCATTCACCTGCATAATATGCCCAGTGCCTGGTGGGAGACATGGAAACATGTAAACCGCTTGGCTACTGAGGCACGTTACGTGGTCTCTGCAGGACATAGCTGTTTCGAGGGAGGGTTGGGAGACCCAGGCATCCCTTATGGAAGGGGACCAAATCCAAGTGGCCCTGGTTTGCAGGTTTGATTAACACTGCCTTCTTTCACTGGTGTGGCTGTGCCTCACGAGCGTCTAGAGGAACCCTGAGTCTCCTGGTTGTGTAGATGGGGAATGGAGCCGGGAATGAACCTGGCGTCTGGAGTTCTGCTGAGTGTTCTGGGGGAATTTCACCCCCAGCTGTGACGAAGGTGGGCGTGAGGCAGAAGACAGCCCTGTGCTGTGCAGTGCTCCGGGGTACAACCTCGGGCTCAGGAGGGACTAGAGTCTGATGCGTGCGGTACAGGGCAGCCAGGGAAGTCCTCGTCACCCCTGGTCCCACAGACGCACCCCGTGTCCAGTGGATTCTGCCTGTAAAGAGCTGTAGGGTTGGTGGAATGAGTCACCGACCCCGATGATGTCTTCATTGTGCTCAGCAGGTTCATCTCATCCCAAAACAACTTCCGGCAGCTATTACTCAAGATTCTGGAAATACACTAGACGATCAAAAGAAAAGACCCAAAGTCTTACAAAGCAAGCAAGCAAGCAAGCAAGCAAACAAGCTTACAAAGAGTAAGGGAGACAAACATAAACACACTGTACAGTGCCTGAGATTCCGATCAGTGGAAGGAAAGAGAGAGTGACAATGGGTTCCAGAATGCTCGTGAAGCAGAGAATTTTCCTGACCCGAATTCCCCCAGAGACTGATTTTCAGACTGCTAAGCAGCAGGCAGCATGGGCAGCAGGGATGCTGCGGAAGATGGAGCGGCAGCTGTCCCCAAGGGCCTGGGGCTGGTCAAGGACACAGTGGAGAAACTGAAGGAGAGTAGAGGTCTTTGTGCAAGCACAGCACAGCCCAGGTGTAGTGGGGTGACTGAAAGGCACAATCTGCTCAAAGGGAGCATCTTCCCGAGCTATCCCTTCGCTAAGCCAAACGCCATCATTTGGTTTCTAAATGCGAACGAACGCCAGGGTTGTAGCCCTTAGCAGTAGCCCTACATTCTTCACCATCTGCCACGCTCCCTGCAGGACAGGTCCCTCACATTGTTACAGGCAGCTGAGTTAGTTAGAAATATTACAGGCAGTGAGACAGGGCTGGGTCCTCTAAGGAGCCAGTGCAGAAGCCCAGATGCCTCGCAACCTCGGAGGAGACAGACACCTCCAGCTGTGGGCCAGGCCTCGAGACAATAGATCAAACAAATGCACTCACATCCTAAGGACTGGTATTCTAAATAGGTCTCTATCACCCTGAGGAAGTCAAGAGTCACCATCCCAACCGCCTACAGGAAGAGTCACTGCTGTGAAGCATGCCTGCTTTCCGTGTGACTCTCTTCCCTATCTGTCCCCGATTTAATCAATTTTACCTGAACAGTTAATCTTATTGGTTAATCATAGTTCTGTCCTACCTTATACCCGTCTGCCTTGAGAGTTCCCAGTTTTCCTCACCTTGGACGTGTCTCACCCCATGATTTTACGCTATAAAAATCCCTGGAAAAGATAGTCTTTGAAAAAAAAAAAAAAGATAGTCTTTGGCAACCGGCTCAGGACCCCTTCTGTCTCTCTCTCTTGGACAGAAGCTTTCTTTCTCTCAGTAAATATATTCTGCTCTTAACCTCCACTGTTCCTAAAATTCATTCTTCAATTTTAGAGAACACAAACTCGCGGACATAGTAGGTCAGGAGTTTCATTCCCCTATATCACTGGGAAGCTGTGAGGCAAGAGTGTTGACACTCCGAAGACTGAGGGCAGAAGCAGGGTGGCCGCAGTTCCTGCAGGGTTGGAGGGAGGCCTGTGGGGACAAAATTGAGGGAAGAGGCTCAGAGCCGCCCTGTGGGCCCACTACTGCGGTCAGAATGGCCCCAGGACTGTGACCTAGTGTAATCCCAAATAATCCCTTTTCTAATCTTCCTCACAATCCAAAAAGTTGTATTTATAATCCCATTGAGATGTTATTGGAATCCCGGCAAGTTAATTCCAATCTATCACCTCCAATGCAAACCATGGTAAAAGTATAGACTCAAAGATATATTCAAAGTTAAGGGCGGCCAAGGCGTCCTAAATCAAATCCCCATGAGGATGTGCGGACAAAGGCCCTGATCCTAGGCCTCTCCCACAATTTATTATCCTGTGAAGAAGCGGGTGGCTCGAGGATAAGTGACGGTGAGGATGGTGGGAACTCTGTGAGTAACTTGAGCTGGCCAGCCAGGTAAGGAGAAAAGCATCTCTGCAAAATACAGGGAGAATGACATGCAGAATTCAATTAAGGTAGCGTTTGAATTGTTTTTGGAGGCTGTCGCTTCAGTTGCTGATATGTAACTTCTGTGCCCTGGGCGCTCATGGCCTCTTACTTTGAGCTCCTACCCAGCTGACATTCCCGGAGCTGATGGCTCTGCCATCCCACTGCTCTCATCTTTTATAGAGAGCACTGTGCGAGAAGACAGGAGACTGTCTGCTGGCTTTAGGGATTGCACACCAGGACCTCGGCTGGCCTTATCTGCAATGCTTAGAGCCAGTTGAAGAGAGAAGGAAATCCCGTAGCCAGCTCTGTGCACATCAGTGTATGGAAATAGGCCTGGATTTAACCAATGCTGCAACAATTGTTCTGCATTCAAGGGCAGTTGCTCAAGCTGTCTCCCATAGTAGCCCGCCAGATTCTCTGTTGAGGACACAAAACATGGGTCAGGACAGTGCCTCTAGCCCTGGAAACCAAGCATTCCTGGCAGGGCGATGGGCTCCTCACAGGAAGACACCGTGCCAGAGCTTCGGGAGACCGGTTTCCTCGTCAGTCAGTGGCCCTGAGATCCCCGGAAAGGCAGCAAGGGAGCTGGCCGAAGCCAGAGGCAGCCACAGGGCAGGGAGGGTTCCCTAAGGAGAGGTGCTTCTGTCCCCTTGTACACTACTGTCCCCCTCCTGGGAGCGGGGAGCCGCAGGCATAGCTCCGGAGTTAATCTTCCAGAGAGGTCAGCCAGGCGCAGGCTTTTCAGGTGAGATTTATTGGTTCACTTTAGCCACAGAGTTAGAGCTTGGTCCACACACCCATTCCTGATGAAAAGGAAGCCAAGATTCTGAGATGCCACAGCTGTCTGGGCATGAGTCCTGCGACTCGCTATCTACTGGAAGTGTGATCTGAGAGGACAAACCACCAAATTTCCCACTTGTAAAATGCGTTACAGAATTCCTATGTTGTAAAACGATTGAGAGGATTGAAGAAGGTCCTACTGAAGGTGTGGAGGACGGGGCACCTGAGTTCCTGGGAACGGAAGCCATGGGAGGCGGTGCGTACGTGGCTCCTTTAGGCCTGACCTGTTATAGGCGCTCTAAGTATTAGAATCCCTCTCTCTCTGTCTCTCAGACATGCTCTCTCGGCCTTCCGTGCTCTCTTCCCCTGTCCACCACTGGCCTGCACAGCAGGGGAGTGACTAGGGTGGAGGCCAGGTCTGTAGATGGCTGCGTGAGTTGAACCCTCCCTTCCATCTGCCCATGGCCCATGGTAAACTGCGGGCTCATGGCCCATTCTTGTGCTGCTGGTCTGTTCTAGCTGCTCAGAAATAATTATGAGCTGGGAGAGTATGAAATGGTGAAATGGAAATTGCCTTAAAAATCACACTCAAAGACGGCATGCCGAAGTGAAAAAATGAAACAATCTCCATAACCATCAAAACTGGACTGGTGATGTAAGTGGTGCATACATAGCTGCCTTTTCAGTGAGACATGCCCTGCCTCGCCTCTAAAATTTCACTCTCCATAAAACATACTTATAATACCAGCACTATGGGAGGCTGAGGCAGGAGGATTGCAAGTGTAAGCCCAATTTAGTGATTCAGTGAGACCCTGTCACAAAGAAATAAAAGGGCTGGGGAATTAGCTCCACATGAAAGTCCTGGGTTCAATCCCTGCTGTACAATCCTGCAGTCCTGATATTTCTTTCTTTCTTTCTTTCTTTCTTTCTTTCTTTCTTTCTTTTTTTTTCTTTCTTTCTTTCTTAAAAAAAAACAAAAAACAACAAGGTCTTGTTATGTAGTTCAGACTGGTTGGCCTGGAACTTGCTTTTTTTTTGTACCAGGATTCAAACTCACAACTTTGCACTTGTCAGGCAATTGCTTATGCTGCTGAGCTATATCCCCGGCCTTGGCCTGGAACTTGTGGCGACCCTCCTACCTCAGTCTCCCCAGTGCTGGGATTACAGATGTGCACCCCCACACCCAGCTCTGACATTTCACGTTTCATATTCCTTTCCCTTTTTTTTCTTTTTCTTGGTCCTTATCAGCTCATGTATTAAATATTGCATCTCACTTCTTGCCTGTTCCCCCCCACCCACAGGGCAGGATGACTGTACTCTGAGTTCCTAGAACAATGCCTGCAGTTAGCTATGTGCTCTATAAATACTCTGAATACATGGATGTCTATAAGGAAGTGTAAAACCATTAAAATGTTTCTGACAAATGTTTAATTAATGGCACAAGGAAATGCTCGTGTCTTTAGGGCATATGAATTGGATAAGTAAGTCATCCTAGTTTTTTTTTATTTTATTTTTTTGGTGCCAGGGATTGAACTTTCAAACTCGCGTTTGCCAAGCAGGCACTTATGCCGATGAGCTAAACCCCCAGCCCCTAGTTTTGTTTTTAAAGAGTTGGTCTAGGAATAATCCTGTTTTTTTTTTTTTTCTTCTTTTTGTGAAAGGGTCTCACTATGCAGTTCAGGCTGGTCTTGAGCTCACTTTGGTCGGTACTGGGGATCAAACTCACAACCTCGAGCTTGTCAGGCAGGCGCTTATGCCACTGAGCTAAATCCCAGCCCTTGAGCTCACTTTGTAACACAGGCTGGTCCCAAACTTGCAACCATCCTCCTGTTTCAGCCTCCCAATGGCTAGGACTACAGGAGTGCACCACTACGCCCAGCTTTTGGTCCTTTTGAGACAAGAGTCTTGCTATGCAGTTCAGGCTGGCCTTGGGCTCACTTTGTAGCTCAGGCTGGTCTCAAACTTGCAACGACTCTCCTGTCTCAGCCTCCAAAGTGCTGGGATTACAGGCGTGTACCACCATGCCTGGCTTGTTATGTATTTTTAAAAACCTGGAAAAAAGTTATCAACAGAGCTTGCCTTTTTGCAGGGTATATTTAACATGTATTTCCACAATTTTTACATTTGTGGAATAATGGATTTCTGACAAAAAGTATTCATGCTATTTTTGATTAAAAAGCAAAATGTATATGCTTAGAAAGACTATGACAACATAACATTGGCTATTTCTGGGGGAACTTCAATAATGCAGTGTAGCCAAATGTAGTGGCTCTTTTTTTTTTTTTTGGTATGGGATTTGGTTTTTTGAGACGGTGTTTCATTATGCAGTTCATGCTAGTCTTAGTTTAAGGCTGACCTTAAACTCATGGTGATACTCCTGCCTCTGCTTCCTAAGTGGTAGGATTATGAGAATGCACCACTATGTGCAGCCCAATTCTACTGGCTTTAAAGAACATTTTAAATTTGGAATGGTGGCACATGCCTATAATCCCAGCACTTGGAAGGCTGAGGCAAGAGGATTGCTGTGAGCTTGAAGCCTGGCTGGGTTACATAGTGAATTGAAGGTCAGGCTGAACTATAGAGCAAGACCCTGTTTCAAAAAAGCAAAAATGAGGGCCGGGGATTTAGCTCAGTGGCATAAGTGCTTTCTTTGCAAGCCTGTGGTCATGAGTTTGATACCCAGTACCAATAAAAAAAAAAAAGCATAAAAGAACATCTTATTTTGGAAGGGCTCAGCTGGATGGTTCATCTGATCTCTGTGGCATCAGTTGGGAGGGCTCGAGCCAGAGGTTCCACTTCTTTTTTTTTTGGTACCAGGATTGAACTCACGACCTCATGCTTGCCAGACAGGCGCTTATGCCACTGAGCTAACTCTCTGGCCCCAGAGGGTCCATTTCCAAAATGGCTTCTTCATTCACAGTTTGATGGTGGGGTTTTTTTTGGCTTTGTTCTCTTCATATGGTCTCAGCTCCCTGGGGCTTCCATTGTGGTTTGGGCTTCTCATAATATGTGATCTCACCATAGCTGCAATTACATAACAGCTGCCTTCTGACAGACAGGAGGTATAATCTACACAAGGGCTTTGCACACTACCACTAGTAGCAGGACTAGCACATTACCACTTCTACCATATCCTGTTGGTCTAGGACCTGCCCAGATCCAAAGCCCAGTAATGGGGATTGAACCCAGAGGGGTTTTTGTTTGTAGCAGAAATCAAACTCAGGACCTTGCACTTGCTAGGCAGGCACTTGTGCTGCCCAGCTATATCCCTGACCCTGAACCCAGAGCTATATTCCCAGCCCTGTCACTGTTTTGAGACAGGATACTGTTAGGTTGCCTGGGCTGGGTATGAACTTGTGATCCTTCTGCCTCAGCGTCAGAGGCCTGTCCCACCATGCCTGGCTTCCATTTTGGGGGGTGGGATGTGGGTACCAGGAATCAAACTCAGGACCTCACACCTGCCAGGCAGGCACTATATCCCCAGCCCTGGGCTTCCATTTCTTGATGAGGACAGTGACAAAGTTACATTACATGACAGCCGGTGAGACAGAAGACACTGTAGCAGTCATGTTTGGAAAATAACATCCCACCACAATAGTGCTACAGTTAATTATTTTGTTTTTTCACTGCATTCTTCCAAATTTTGTATAGTAAGTGTACACCACTTTTTATCTTTTTGGAGACGGTCTCGCTTTGTATCCCAGGCTGGCCTTGAACTCACAGTGATCCTCCTGCCTCGGTCTCCTAAGTGCTGGGATGACAGGTGTGCACCACCATACTCGGCCATATCACTTTTCATTATTTTCAATGCAGTGCCCCATGTCGATCCAACTGGGGCAGGAAAGGGGCCATCTCCACATCATAAAGCCACGCCCTGCATGCTGACAGTCTTATTTTTTGGATTTCCCGATTCACTCCATATGCATTTTTTGTTTTGTTTTTCTATTTGAAACAACTGATTTCTTTTTGCCATGACCACAGTGAAAGAATGCCTGCAACTCTGATTCACAGTAACAAGTACTCACTGAGGGCCCAGCACTGAGCCGGCCCGAGTCAGCGCAACATGATGAGATTAAACGTATTTATGTGTAAAGCAGTGCTGAAGCTGGGAGTTCCGAGGCATACAAAAATGACAACTGACTGCCCGAGAGTATGTTCAATGCAGAAACTTAAACCTAAAGGTGTAAAAATACACGGCTTGTTTTTAGGGTTACTGAGTAGAAAAGGACAGTTGGGGTTGGATAGTATGTGACCCTGACCGCCAAGACCAGGAATATGGTACAGGCTGTTCTCTAGGCCTGTAGAGTTTTGGACAGTGAACTACTTAGCTAATTTGCATTTCTAGTATTTTGACAACAGTAGGTGTCACTGCAGATCCCCAGAGGGACACTGAGGCAGGGCAGCGGGCTAAGAGGTTATATATATATATATATATATATATATATATATATATATATATATATATATATATGCTGCTGAGCTACGTCCCCAGCCCAAGGAACTGAATTTTTAATGGTAGAGTGAATTCCCCAGCTTTAGGACTGCAGCTTACACAGGCGGCTAGATCTCCACTGGCAGCAGCAGAACTAATGGCGAGCAGTTGAAAAGCTGTCTGCGCTCAGCACGGTACAGAAACTTCGGACTGAGCACCCTTCAGTGGACACCAGCTCTCACTGGGTGAATGTGAATGAAATGGCCAAAAGGGCTGCTGTCCTGGCTGGGTTTGCTAAGAAGCCTCACCCAACCAACTCTTCATCTACCAGACCGCCCAGCTCACAGTGACCCTCAGTTTCCCACTCCCCACTTTCCTGCTGCCCGTGTGGGAACTTCCTGTGGGGACTGCACCCACCAGGGAGGATCTGGTGCCAGGTCCAAGGCCCCAGTGCTCCAGAGTCCCTCAAAGACACCTCAACCCCTTCCCAGAGAACTGTGTTATACACAGAGTTTTACAAAATCCAAAATAATTTTATTCACTTTTTTCAGAGTTTTGCTTCCACAAGGTGTTCGGCGAACATGCGAAGGCGACAAACGTCTAGTTGGCCACGACATGCGACGCTGACCACTGGACCGACGACAGCAGCGACCACGCCCACCCGAGCTGCGGCCCTGAGCTCGAGGGGACTGCGGGCGCACACCGAGCCACGCGCATCGGCCACCTGAGGTAGGTCTCTTTACAGTACGGAAACTTCCACGCCAGTGCGAGACACCGATTCGCAAGAGCTGCTGAAAGTTGCAGGCTTTGGAGAGGAGGAGACTGCGCAGCAGCTGCAGTGAGGGAGGAGAGGGACAGACCATGGATCCCGGACCCGGGCACTACACTGCGAGGAGTGGGGACGGGCGATGGAAAGTACCACCGGGGAGCAGCGGCAGTCGGCTGGGAGCTGGGGAGCTCTGCGTAGCGGCCAGTCAGGGACCTGAGGCAGTGGGGTCCTCTGTGCTCAGACCAAGGGCAGGAGGGGGAGAAGCGGGAGAGGGTCGGCCCCTCTGCGGAATGTGCTCATGGTCCGCATTCCTGACCGGGAAGGGAGGCCCCACTGCTCTCCTGACAGCACGGGACAGGAAGGGACGGGAGGGGGAGTGACACCAGGACAGAAAGCAGGAGCCCTGAGAATACACAGCGCTCTGCAACCTTGCTGGGCCCGCCCTGCCCGCCTGTCTGCCTGGTCCGGGAGGTCACGGAGGGGCTGCGGAGGGCCCGCTATTGCCACATGTCTTCCTCTGGACACCCGGAAGCCCAGCACCATGAAACCAGCTAGAGAACAAAACACTACCCTTCCTACCACCTAATAGCAAAACCAGATCTCTAGTGCAGCAAACTGTACAAAAATGATAGAAAGGAATAGGCACTGTTATTAGCACAGTGCTTATTTTAATATAAAATAATCAGCTTACATTTTCACTGTAAATATAGGCTATGTACAGAATTATATATAGATATAGCTACACGTATAAAGCTTCTTTATAGGCCTCTGATACATTTATAGTAATGGTTCCCTGAACCTTTTAGAGTGCAATTAAGAACAAAAACTAAATTTTGTTTACATGAATATGGAATAAATACAATAATCAAAATAGGACTCTCCCTAAAAGTGAAACACATAAGCCAATCCTGAACTGCTGTGCGAAAGATAAAATCGGGAAAGGCAAGGTTTCGGCAGGAGGACGCGGTGGGGGGCCTGCCCCAGGCAGGGAATGGAGACGCTCCAGGAGAAGGGACTCTGTCCGGGAGGGCGGCAGTCAGCCCTTGACAGCCACCTTGTTCTCCACGGCGGCGAACATGGCGTAGAACCGGGAGCTGTCGTTGGACAGCAGGACCGACGGGGTGTCGAACTCCACCACCTGCAAGAGAAAGAGGGGCATCAGGACGCGGCCGCGGGCAGCTGGGGACTCACAGGGGTCGCTGCAAGTTGGCGAGGGAGGTGTAGCCCAGAGCCCCTCGCGAAGTGACTTTTAAAATAACCAGTGTGAGGGAACGGGTAGGAAGAAAAACCATGGGGCTCCTGCGTATAAACCCCAACTTTTTCAGCCTGGGGAATGAAGAAATGAATCCACGAGGTCTCTAAACTGCAGGGAAGGGGGTAGGACCTGAGGCTCACATCAAAGCACGGGACCCATCTGTTGTGCAAGCTGACCTGATCCCAGAAAAAGGGAGGCTCAGCACGCCCGTGGCAGGGGAGAAACAGTCACTAGGGGCAGACTTTGTTGCCTGTCTGTCCCTCCGATGCACTTGTGCACAGCTGCAGAAATCAGACTGCGGCAGGTGTGGCTCCAGGGCAGGGCAGGGCCTCCACCTCCACCCCAGACTGGAGCCAAAGCACGCGGCCGCTGGGTGAGGGTGCCACTAGGTGAGGCATTGGGCAGCAGCAGGAGGAGGGCAAGTGCCTCTATCTCCCGCTGCGCGCTGTCCACGCCTCTGCTCAGCTGGTGCTGGGACGGGCACAGGGCGACCGTCTGTGCACACCCTGGGGGGAAGCTCTGTGGTCTGAGCCAGTGCTCTGCATGCTCCTCTCTAGGGGTAAAATGACTTCTGACCTTGATTTGCCTTTATGCTTGGTTTTGTGTTTTAGGTTTTCATAAACTCAACGATTTGGCTGGAATAAGCCTTGCACCACGGGTGTCTGGTCTTCTATCGCTGTAACAAGGGTGCCGAGTGTGTGTTACACATTGGAGGCTGTGCTTGGTGCTTCCAACGTATAATCCACCCTCACAGCACACCGAGAGCTGGGAACTCCGCTTTAGAGGGAGGAGACGAGGCTCAGGAACTCATCCATCTCAGGGGCACAGGGAGTGGAAGTGCTATTTAATTCACAAGAAAAGAAGAACCTCGGGCAGGCGAAGGGAAGGTTAGTGTCCCTAGATAAAGAGCAGAACTCCGGAGATTGGAGTCATCCCTAGGAATAAAGCAGGCTGGGTTTGTGTCTTTGAAAAAGAATTTCAGCGGGCACTCCTGGCCCCTTCTACCTTACTTATTATAGTTAGCACTAACATACGTAGTAGCATCTAACAGAAACACAGTCTCAGGAAATAGGGAAAGTCTGGGCAGCGGGATGCAAAGCCTGGCTCCGCTGTGCAACCATGGAAGGCAGAAGTGGCGGCTGGCTGCAGTGAAGCCGGGAACTCCTGTGACTGAATCACTGAGCACACGCCCTCGCTGACCTACGTCAAAGTGCCGCTGCTTCCAGCAACAGAAGAGCAAGCGGTGAGGCCATGAGAACACGGTGAGGTCTCGACTGCATCGCCCCAGCCCAGCACGCGGCTTATCTGAGCCGAGGGAAGATGGCAACAGGCAGAGGCAGAGGCCAGTCCTCCTCCCAGACAGGGCCGGAAGGGCTCCGTACCTGTCCCTGGGCCAGCACCATGATGCGGTCGGAGCCTAGAACTGTATGCAGGCGGTGGGCAATCGTCAGCATGGTGCAGTCTGCGAACGCTTCCCGGATGGTCTCCTGGATCAGCAAGTCTGTCTCCGTGTCCATGGCAGCTGTAGCCTCGTCTAAGATCAGAATCTACCCGGCCAGACCCAAGGGGAGGAGGGAGCCGATTAATTCCTTACATGCTCTGGTTTCAGTTGCATTAAATGTCGTTTTCAATTCTATACTACAGAGCGTTTCTTAAGTACACATATGTAAAAATCCCATCTTGCTTAGAACTGATACAACTCATGTTTGCCGTGATTTCCACAACAGAAGGCACATGTAACCCTGGCTTTGTGACGCATACAGTGACCTTTCTCCCCTCCTCTGTTTCTATGAGGAGGCTGTCAGCTGACCTACAAGTCACCTGCACTTTTTGTCCTGTGATATAGGGATTGAATTGAGGGCCTCTGCACTGAGCTATATCTCCAGCCTGTTTCTGAGACAGGGTTTTGGCCAAGTTGCCCAGGCAGGGCTTGAACTTGTGATTCTCCTGCCTCAGCCTCCCAATTTCTAGGGTTACAGGTGTGTACCGCTGGGCCTGGCTACCTTGCCGTCTTTCAGTTGTCTGTCCATGGCCTGCAGTACTGCAACTACTCACTGAAACAAATGTTGTCCTTGTATTCTGAAGGCATGAGGAAGTTAAGAAAACAAAAGAGTCCTGAGAACCCAGCTTGTGAGGAGATTAATTTAGAAACATGGCCAGCTCTGGTGGTGCACTGCCTATAATGCCAGCACTCGGGAGGCTGAGGCAGGATTGCTGAGAGTTCAAGGCCAACCTGAGCTACTAAGGGAGTTCAAGGCCAGCCCGAATTGCATAGCAAGGCAGCAGTTCTGGGACACGAGTGGGCTCGCAGACCTCTGTGCCCGGATGTTCCTGGCAGTCCCGCTCGTCTGCTGCTCCCTCTGCCGTCGACACCCAACACCTCACCTCCTGTCTGGCCCTGGCTTTGTGGTGTCCTTACCTTACAGTGGCGCAGCAGGGCCCTGGCTATGCACAGGAGTTGCCGCTCCCCCACTGAGAAGTTGTCGCCGTTCTCCATCACTTCCGATTCAAGTTTCAGAGGTAGCTGAGCAATCTAGGGACGAGGGAATGCAGAGACGTGGAGGGGAAAGGTCCAAACTAAGCTGCTCACAAATCCAAGGGCACAAAGAAATGGCTCTGGAGCAGCTGAAAGACCGACGGCCGGTGCAGTGGCTGACATGACCACAGGCCATGTGGGAGGCGGGGCGACGAGGGACCGACTTTTCAGTTTGTGCCCGAAATCCCTGGGAAGCCCCGCTGGCCGCACCCTTCCACAGACCTCCTGGGGTACAGGGGAAGGGGACTGCGGGCCACAGGCAGTGAGCGCGGCACCTTCCCTCCCACCCCCACCCAGCTCCCCCTTGGCACCTCACTTACACATTCTTTCATGTGCGTCCTTTCTAGGGCATCCCAGATCTGGTCTTCAGTGTACTGGTTGAAGGGGTCCAAATTTGATCTGGCAAGAAGCGTAACAGGAATTCATCAGAGGCCAATGTTTAAGCAACCAACGTGAAGGGGCTGTCTGTGGTCAGAGCGGAACGTGACATGGGAAGGGGATGGAGGTCACAGCCCTGGCGGTCATGAAGGCTCGCGCCCCACCAGCCACAGGACAGAGTCCGACAGCAGACTGTGCTTTCTGTCCCTCTCTGTAAAACCTGACTGAACTGTTAGTGGTTTTGTTAGGTAAGTAAATTAACTATGGGAAAGTTTACAAGCAGGCACAAAACAGAACACAAAATGTTACTCCTAGGAACAAACACTTAGCATTTTGGCACACAGGCTTCTGGGTATTTTCTATGCACACCCATTAAACCTCCTCTGCCAGTACAGGCCCAGAGATGCACTGGACAGGGCCCTCAACCGCAGCTGCCTGCCCAGCAGGAGGTGCTGACCCAGCAGAGGGGACGCAGAGAAGAGCAACTCAGGAAAAAGGGATGTGACTGGCACAGAAGACTGGTTTGGGAACAACCCTTGCCTACCACACGAGATATATCCACCTCCCAGCAACCGAGGGTAGGACTCAAGGAACACGACCGGAAGCACGGGCCATCACGGGACAAGGATGCAGAAATTGGAATCTATAAGCTGAGGGCCATCAGATGGCTGCCAATCACCAATCACCAATCAGAAGCCAGAAGAGGAAGGGAAATTTCTCCCCTACAGGCTTCAGAGGGACCAGGATCCTCCTGTTACCTTCATTTCAGACTCTGGCCTCCGGAGAGGTTCTGTTGTTTTAAGCCACCTGATTTGTGGTATGGTTGTCCCTTAGTGTTCCCTGAGGACTGGTTCCAGGTTCCCTGAAGATACCAAAATCCATGGAACTCAATGATAGAAAACGGCCCCAGAGGGCTGGGGATTTAACTCAGTGGCTTAAGCGCCTGCCTGGCAAGTGCCAGGTTTTAAGTTCGATCCCTGGTACCAAAAGAAAAATAGAAAACAACTCCAGAGTGCTGGGCCCTGGGAGAACGGCGGAGTTGTTTGTTTACTGCTCTGGAAGAAATGCATGCATGTCAGTCCCCAAAATTCCCGAGCTGAATCCATTACCACCCCAGCGGAATGGGGAGGTGACAGGTTAGACGAGGTCACGATGGGGCATCCTGGTAAGATGAGTGCCCTTAGAAGAGCCACCAACACCTGCTTGGTCTCCTCTGCACATGCACAAGGAAAGACCACCGTCACTGGCCAGGAAAGGGGCCCTCTCCACAGGCCTCCAAACTGTGAGCAGTACGTTTCTATGGTTTATGCCACCCAGCCTGTGGTATTTTATTACAGCATCGGAGGAGACAAAGGTGTCTGCTAAGCCTCCTTGAATATAAATGAGTTCAACACCATTTCCAAAGAAGAGGGGGCACTTTGCTTTAAGCACTTATCAGTCCAATTCCCTAAATACAGGATGATTGAAAATTGCGTTTTTTGTTCATTTTATAATGTAACAGTAAATATAAAAAGGACAATCTTATTAAATGTGTCCAATATAAGAATTTACTGACTGAAATGACACCTCCCAAAGCAACGCTCAGGATAAACTGCTAGGTGGTTAAAAGACAAGTCTGAATGTTGCCTATAATGGTTTGATATTTAGTTGGTACCAACTTTTCTTTTCTTGGAAACTGCTAAAAAATAAAGAGGAAATGGTAGTATTACTGTTATAATGGCTTCTTCTTTGGTTACTACTTTAGCAAGCCAGGAAGAGGGATTTTATCTCTGGAACACATGCTGGCAGATTCAAAGAGAAATCACCCCAGGGAAAGCATCGGAGAGGGAACAAGGCCGCAGTATAGCACAATGGCACTTGCCCAGCATGCGTGAGGTCCTGGGTTCTAGTCTCAGCATACAGCAACAGAGGGAGACGGGAATCACAGGATGAGAAAATATGACCATGAATGGTCCTAACACTGACAGGCATCCGTAGGGCTCAAGCGCTCAGCAGGTACGGTGACGTTCGCTTGTAATCCCAGTGTGGGGAGCAGCTTTGGACTGCTTCAAAGCCCGGGGTGTCTGAGGATGTGTAAGGACATGGCCCCCTCTCCAGCACAGACACATGACAGGGCACACTTATGTGAGCATGACGTAACACAGACCACCATGTGTGACTACATGGTTATGACAGCACACACAGGTGTAAACCTTAAGAACGAGGGCCAGGACAGAGCTCAACAGCACAGTGCCTGCCTGGCAAGCTCGAGGTCCTGAGTTCAATTCCTGGTACCAAACAATGCAAAAAAAACCTTACAGGCTAATAAATCCTAGCTGTATAATAGAGAATCTTGTTACTTGTTGTTATTGATGTCTCCGTGTGCTTTCCTTTCTCTGGAGATCTCACCTGCGAAAATACCCCGTTGTCAGCCCCTTCACCCCCCTCCAGGGGCACAGTTGGCAGGATGAGAGGAGCAGCCCCCTCCTCGGCATCTGCCCTGGGTATGTGCAGGAGTACAGCAGCCACAGGAAGTGGGGTGAGGCCCCGCCACAGCTGGCCCAGCAGTGGGGACGAGGACAGCGATGGTGGCACATCCCACCGGCCATACCTGGATTCCCCATCCCAGTCAAGAGACGAGGACTTGCAACAACAGCTGGCTCTGCGGAAGCCATGCTGCAGGACGCAGGAAGCTCGGCCGCCCGCTGCGCATCCTGGGTCCTCATTTCCGGGAGGCTCCCCAGGGAAGTCCCCTGCAATTTCACATAGGGCCTGCTGTTCACCAGCAGGTGGAGGCAGGGGAGCCCCTAGCTCAAGGGGGGGTCTGGGAGGACAGAGCGCTTCCTCCAGTCACAAATGTTCGACCTACGCAGCCTCGGAGTTAAGGGAGCTGAAACAAAGGGTGGGTAAACTGGCGACAAGGTAAAGGTGCTGATAACGGGCACCCAAGCCCACAGGAGAAGTCCCAAGTGCCAGCGTAGCCAGCAGCCCCTCTCTGGGATGGGCTCTGCAGGATGTGCGAAGCACAGCCCCGCTCTGGACGTGGCTTGCATGTGGCATGGCGCCAGGGTACGCGCACGGCAGGCAGCTGGTGCTGGGAGCTCAGCACCGAGGCTGGGCTTCAGCTGGGACCTGGAGACAGCATCGAAGCACGGGCGCTCAGGCTGTGCACCACTGTGGTGGAGCGGAACGGACCTCTAGTGACACCAAAGGGCCACAGGGTCTGCCGGTGACAGGAGAAGCAGAGGGCGTTCAGTGTTGCTAGAGCCAAGCCAGTCCCTGGGAAGGAGACTTCTGGCCTCATGCTCCTCTCCAGTTGTCCCCAGACAGGAAGCTGCCTCTGGAAATTCTTTGTCCCCTCGAGGTGAGCCCAGGTGACGCTCTGAGCCCTTCTGCTTTGTTTCCCCAGCTGCTGAAGTATCCTGGGGGTGGACACACCGACCGGTGCTTGGCTCAACACCATGCAGGGAGAATTCCGCGTGGTAAGAACCATAGTCCAAGGACACGCACACCACTGGCTCCTGTAGGCTACACAGGTGTGGGTGTGAAGCAGTATCCGCTACCTGGGCGTCGCGAGGAAGTAGGATGAACCATCTTGAAATTGGAAGAATCGAGGGTGACACTCCCTGCACACAGCCCTTTCAACCCCCTGGACTACTGGGAGTGAATAAAGTGATTCCTCTTCCACACGCAGCAGTGTCCAACACTGAGACTTGACGGATCATCTCACCACAACACTGTGGGGACCATTACCTGCGGATTCGGCGACCACCTTCTTTTCCACTGCTGTTACACTGGTCAGGCCCAGTTGGCCTTCACCGGGGAGGGCAGCCCACGGCCCTTTCAGGTGTTGCCCCGAGGCTGTCTGCGTGGCTGACTTTGTGTCGTGGCCTGGGGGCCCAGGATTTGGCCACCTGGACTGAGCCACACACTGTGTCACTATCCCACAACATGTTAACCTCTGACTGCCCTGTGCATTTGGAAGCACCATGCACAGTCTGAAGGAAGCTCTGCTGGCCGGGGGCAGTCTGTCAACCAAGACAAGGTCCGGGAACCTGGTTTGTCTGTCAAATTCTTGGTGTTACCTGGTTGGGTTAAGATGAAGTATTTCCGATGCCATTATTGGTAAGATCCAGGGATGCCAACTGCAGGCACCCTGCCCCTGGCTACCCTATTGCACCCTTTATACCAGACAACCTGGAAGGGAGCAACACGGAACTGGATAGACGCCGAGGAAGCTGCTTTCTAGGACTCGAAGAGGGCAGTGGCACAGGTGCTAGCCCCCCAATCATTGAGCCTCCCTTGCCATCTACCCCACCAGCGAGTGTAGGTGGCATTGGGTCTGGCTGGGGCCTATGGCAAAAGCAGGGGAAGTAGAAGGTCCCCACTGGATTTTGGTCACAGCTGTGTGAAAGCCAGTATTCTCTGACTGAGACCCAGCAGTAGTACATGGTGCTGTGCACGTCTGTGAAAGTACCAGGGCATCGGACAGTGGAAGTACAGACCAGATCCCGTACACGGACGTCCCACCCAGGGAGTGGCACGGCACAGACCTGCACCTGCAGGCATCGGAGGACGCAGCAGAGGGCCTCCTTTTTGGCCAGCCTGTTGGCAGCAGAACCAGCAATGGTACCGGGACCAGTGACGTACACGGCACAGGAAACCGTACAGGATGGTGGCTTACAGGTTAGGACACCCAGCCCCTGTGTGGAAGGGAAAGGGGGCCCTGCAGCTGACGCCGGGTACACCCATGGGTCCAGCTGTGGTGCAACCCCACCATGGACAGCAGTCGCTGACCAACGTGGCTCAGAAATTCCCTGGTTTGAAAATGCAATGGGCAGATTGAGCCAATGGGCAGAGCTGCGGACAGTGTGGCCACATACAGTGCATGATAAAGGATGTCAGGATGTTTGCACAGACAGCTGAGCTGTTTCTAGGGGGCTGACGCTTTGGGTGTTGGCCTGGGCAGCCCAAGAGTGGCAGACAGGGCACCAACCCCTAAGGCGAGACTTACGGAAGCCAGGCCAAACAACTAACCATGTAGTGTAAGGTGTTCAGGACACAAGCCCCTCCGCTCGCCAGGGAATGACTCAGCAGACGCCTTAACAGAGCACTGCAGTGGCTGACCACTGCCTGTGGGATGCTGCTAGGAATGGTATCTGACCAGGGAACCCATCTCACAGGGGCGCAGCTAGAACAATGGGCCAAAGACAACGATGTCCGATGGGAAAATACTCTTATGACCCCCTGGTCCCGACACCCAGCAACCCAGCATTTGGTAGCTGAGGCAGGAGGATCGCCATGAGTTCGAGGCCAACTTGGACTATATAGTGAGATCCAGTCTCAGAAAGAAAAAAAAAAAGGAAAAAAAAAAAAAAAAAAAAAAAAGAATTGGACCTTTCAGCATGCCCAGGAGGGCTGGCAGAACAGAGAGGTGCTGGTGGAATGAGACTGTTGACTACTATTTACTGATGCTTGCCACACGGCAGACTCTGCTAATCTCACTTATATGAAATTTTTTTTTAAACTTACTCTACACAATCAGTCTTAAAAATATCCCCATTTCCAGGTGAGCAAACAGGCTTAGGAGTAGTAACATGTCCATTCAAGGGGCAGAGCCCTGACCCCCAACCTCTCCCGCCTCTTCACAGCCCACTGCACGGCCTCTTGCTCTGTTTGGTTGATAAAGCAGAGCACAGCGGACCTGCCTCTCACTTCCGAAACAGAAAGCACGCAGTGCAGGGAAGGCGGTGCGCGCGCGCGCGCACACACACACACACACACACACACACACACACCGTCCCAGGAGAGGCTGGGCCTCCGAGGCAGGAAGCGCAGGCGCCCGGCCCTCACCTGACAGTGCCGCTGAACAGCACCGGCTCCTGAGGAATGATGGAGAGTTTGCTCCGCAGGTCGGCCAGGCCGATGTCACTGATTCTCACTCCATCAATCTTGATGCAGCCTCCAGATAGCTCCACCAGCCGAAAGAGGGCCATGCCCAGAGAGGACTTCCCTGGTGACCAGAGACAGGCAGGAGAGGGGCACTATTAGTGGCTTCTGGAAGACAAAACTGGTTCTACCCCAGGGCAAAATCTGGTTTTTTTTCCGTCTAGTCAATTATTATTCTGATGGAGATAATGCATAAAATGATAGGAAGAGACAAAAGCGTAGCCACACGTCAGATTTTTAAATCCCACAGCCGCAGCCTGAGGGTGGGAGGGGCGGTCCACTTCCCTGAGAGCCGGAGGAGCAGCGGGTCACCTCAGGGGCGCAGGCGCAGCGCCTCCCAGGCAGCGTCAGGTTAGGTTTTGGGGGCAGGGCAGAGGTTGAGGGAGAAATGAAGACATGGCCTGTCATCCACTGGCACAGCAGCAGCAGGGAGAAGAGGTTCTGGGGACACGCAAGGGGAGGTGGCTTGGCTTGAGCAGGTGGCAGTGAAGCAAGTCTGGTGGACAAATTAACCGGTCCCATTGCAGGCACGGGTGGAGTTTAATTGAATGGGCATCTGAAAAGCTATGCAAATTAAGATGTGTAATGTATATGTACAAACTCCCCCAAAATAAATGTAATCATTGTGGGCTGCAAATGTGGACTAATAAAAAAAGGAAAAGAAATTGTACTGGGAATCAAATTTATGTTTTTTGTTTTTTGGTTTTTTTTTGGTACTGGGGATCAAACTCACGACCTCACACTTGCCAGGCAGGCGTTTAAGCCACTGAGATAAATCCCCAGCCCAAAAATTGATTTACAGTTTGTGTTTTGTTTTGTTGTACTGGGGATCAAACTGATGACCACGTGCTCGCAAGGCAGGCGCTTATGCTGCTGAGCTAAATCCCCAGCCCTGGGAATCTAATTTAGGACCCTGCACTTGCCAGGCAGGTGCTGTGCCACTGAGCTATACCCCCGGCCCTCTAGCACCTTTTGTTCAGGGAAAACAGTTGACCTGTTATCTGAACACCATTCCTGCCTGCACTTTATTATTTTATTTATTGCAGTGCTAGGGATTGAAACCAGGGCTTCCACACTAAGCTATGTCTCCAACCCTTTTACAAAACAAAACATAAATTTGATTCTCAATACAATTAAAAAAAAAGTGGTGAGATAGAACTGATAAGAAACAAAAGGTGCTCGGTTTGGACCACGGACCAGGTGACTTCTGTCTGCCTCCAGGGCTACCCTTGCACCGAAGGACTGCGCCAGTAAGAGGGGTAACAGGGTCCTACAACAGCGCCCTGATCGTGACAAGGTCAGAGCAAGGCCGATGAGCCCAGAAGAGGCTGAGTCAGGACTGGAGTACCGACTGCACCTCAGACTACCTAGTGGATGTTTTGTTCTGTTTATTGAGACAGCATGTCACTGTAACCCAGACTAGCCTTCAACTCCAGGTGATCCTCCTACCTCAGCCTCCTGAGTGCTACGATTACAAGTGTGCGCCACCACGCCTATTCTAAGAAGATTTTTAAAAGTAAATTGATCACAGCTAAAAAGTTTCTTCTTAGATTTTCTTTTTCATGGCAAGGAAAAAAAAAAAAAACTAGAAGATTTTTGACACCAATGACCCATGGGGCCCAGAAAGAAAGCTAATAACTGAAACACAAAAATCTCTTATAGGATAAACAGGTTACTTAAGTAAGGGTCAACCTTTGAAATGTCATTGAAGAAGGAAAGAGGGAAAGAAAGAAATGACTTAATGTCCTGATCCTAGAAATCTAAAGAATATCTATTAACACATTATCTATTAATAAAACGAAATGTCTAAAACAAAGGCAAATTCTCTATCTATGGGTGCTTTGTTAAGACAGCGTCTCTCAGTCCAGGCTGGCTTTGAACTCACTATGTAGTCCACACTAGCCTTGAAACTGTGGTCCTCCTGCCTCAGCCTCCCAAGTGCTGGGGTTACAGGTCTGCAGCACTGCCCTTGACTTAATTCTGTATTTCTTTAAAACTGACATCGGATTAGGAGAATGATTTCTATCTTCAGAGGACTACAGGTCCTTAAATATGCAAGCTTATGGCAAAAATTAAGACCATAGTAGTAATGGATCACAGAGTACTTAAAATTCTCCCCATATTTTTAACTTCACAGAAAAAGAGAAGCTCACTGCAGTGAAAATGAGCAGCTTCAATTCCTCATCACCAGGGAATTGGTCATGTAAATGTAAGTTACTGCACGGCCCTAACAGAACCGTACATTACGCTGTGCAGCCCTCAGTACAGTGTTTAACGGGGAGGCCACAAAACAATGCATATAAAATGACTGCAGTTCTGTAAAAGTGTGTTGCTAAGAAAAACCTAACAAACCACACCCCCAAGCTGTCACCAGGGCTCACTGCTGTCCTTCTACTGTACTTTCTACCTGTCCCCAGTACTCTGTCCTGACAATACAAGCCCTCATGATGACAGAAATCACTATGTGTCGTAATAACTGGGGTTAAGAATCAACCTAGAAAAGCGGGTTTCAGAGACGCCTGAGACACTAATCACTTGTCCAGTGGATCCGACTTGCAAGGACAACAATGTCACTCGACAAGCTGGTGAATGTTGACTGCAAACTGCATTCCGCAAGAGGCCTGTGAGTTCTTCCGGGGCCTGTGTGAGCCTCACCTGACCCTGTCCGCCCCACGATGCCAATCTTCTCCTTGGGTTTGATGGTGAAGGACACTTTCTTCAGGACCAGAGGGAGATTTTCTCGGTACCGCATTTCTGCATTCTCAAAGGTCACCTCTCCTTCCTGGGGCCAGTCGGGGGGAGGAGCCTTGTTCTTGATTCTCGCAGGTGCCTCCAAGGACAGAGTCTGGGAAGGAGAAGCAGCTGGTTCAGAGACCACAGGCTCTCAGGGGCAGCAAGGCTTCGTCATAAAGGCGGGAATGCAGGGCACCGCAGCAGCTACACAGAGGCAGCTGCTCCCCACCCCCGCCCCTGCAGAAGTCCTTGGCAGCAGATGCTCCCCACTGCTGAGACCCTGGACAGCAGCCTGGGGAGGGCTGTGGGGCCCAGGCGCCTGCCATCGGAGGGATTCCTTCTCTGGCACTACGTGGTGCTCTGAGGCAGGAGGTGAGGGGCGGGAAGCGAGGCTTTCTACCCTGCTTCCACCAGTTTTTACTGGATTCTTTGAAAATACTCCTGCTGAAATCAGATGCCACCATTATAATACCTCTGGCCCAAGTGAACCCCACAGTAGAGAAACCAACAGGTACTGAACCTCTCATCCAACCATCGCCTTCTGCCCCACAGAATCTGGTTTAACCCAGAAAACGTAAACAGCCACCTTAACTGTGCCACTAATAGCTGTGTGTCCTGGACATACCACTCCTCATCCGCAAGTTGCGGGTACTAAATTCGGTGAGCGGCGGGACCCATTCCAGCTTTGGAGGGCTGTTTTACAGTTGCCCAGGTAACCCTGTCCCCTCCAGTGCTTGCCATGGAGCTCACAGCCTTACTGAGGAGGATGGCTAGAGACCGCAGGGCGCTTGGGAAGCAGACTAAAGCCCTAGCCTGGGGACACTGCACTGAGCCTGGTGCCCAGGCTGGGGACCGGCTGCAGGAGGCAGCAGTGACTATTCCAAGCACGGTCCACTGTGCAGCAACACTGACCACCGCTCTGCCTCTCCAGCCCGAGATGGCACCAGCACTATGCACCCAACCCTACACACCCCGAGGGCACAACCCCCATGTCCTCAGGCCAAGCAGCATGACCAAGTCCATCAGACAGCAACCTGGAATGCTTTATGAGAACCATCACTTTGTACGCTTAAGAAATATCTGGTAACTAATAAGGTTCACTGTCCAAGGGAAGCAGCTGCCAGGAAACGCACTTCATATACACTCAAGTCTCAAATGCAAAACAGTTTTTAAAAACTGAGACTTAAGTCTGAATGGATTCCACCCATGTTAACAATGACATAAATGCCAGGAAAGTCTCAGGGCAGTTCACAAAGTAGGCAACTCTTGAGAAATGAGTTGAATTTGAGAATCCAAACTGTGTATGACTCTGCTTGTTTCTATAGAAAATTACTCTCAGAGTTCCAACTAGGACACCAATAAGGTGTCACCTCACAGCAAGACTAAACAGTCTTCTTGGGATGGTGGGAGGAGGTACACACTCTCAGTGTCCCCCAAAGTCACTGGTTTCTGAACTGAATGCAGAGCAGAGTTAGACATGGAGTCTCTAAAACTACAGACGCCTGGGTCCCACCCCCAGAGTTATGGCCTCAAATCTCCAGAGATGTGGCTCACACTGGTCTCTGCCTAAAGTTCAATAGCAGAACTTGGTGGTCACCCTTTTCCAAAAAAAAATCAGACTAGACTAAGAATTAAACAACAAGGGGTCTTACAGTGTGAGGAAAATGTTACATTAGTTAGCTAAACTGCAATGACAAGATTCGGCACATTCTGGAGAACAGTAAGTTCTCAAGTGGGCAGAGCTGACATGTATATTTAGAAACTGTTGGCACGCTCGCTGGCGAGACTGCTCCTCATCTGTGGGTTAAGACAGGCACAGAAACAGACCACTTTCTTGCACGCCCTCTGCAACCATCAGGGGCTAGAAGACTGGGAGGGGCCAGGCCACCCAAGAGGCCTTGCGCAGGCTGACCTTAATGTAGTGATTGATCCTCTCCACCGAGGTGAATCGAGCTTCTGTCTCGGATGCCAGTCTGACCGTAAACTGGAACAGTCCCGTTAACTGGTAACAGAAAGCAAAATTCCAAGGGAATTCACTGTCAGTGTGCACCAGGCCTCTGTCGAGAGTCACCTGAGCACATGCAGCAGCAGTGCAGGCCCTGTAGCTCTCCTACTGGAAGACCCACTGTCCCTCATCGACTGCAGTGCTCAGAGAAGCTGAGATGGCAGGTGGCACTGTGCACCTGGTGGCACTGCATTCTTGAACCCAAGGTTCTTCTAATCGCCTTTGTATTTATGTGTTTGACATTTTCCCATACTGGAACGATAAAAATAAGTAGCCAAAGGTGCTCCAGAGAGTTATGTCTTTGCAGCTACCAGGCTTCCTGTGTGACTGATGGAGGAAGACAGTGTTTCGTACTCCCCCTTCACAATCCCAGACTGCGGTACATAGGCAGCTGGAGAATTGCTGGGTCCCCTACTAGTATCTGCGCCTGGGTGTGGCAGTCACAAGTAGATTTCAATCTGTGAGCGACTAGGGAAAATGTTTCTGGGAAAGTAAGATAAGAGATAAGGCTAAGAAAAAATAAACACAGAGCCTATGTACTGCAGTCTGGGATTGTGAAGGGAGAGTATGTAACACTGTCTTCCTCCACCAATCACACAGGAAGCCTGGTATCTGCAAAGACATAACTCTCTGGAGCGCCTTTGGCTACTTATTTTTATCCTTCCAGTATGGGAAAATGTCAAACACATGGATATACAAGAGAGTAGTATAACGAACTCCTGCGGACTGAAGCTCAACCTTAAATTCATTTAGAGTCACTACTGTTTCACCTACACTTCCACCCTCTCCTGCTCCACCCCCCACATTATTTGGGACCAAATCACAGTAATCCTATCATTTGATACATCAGTATTTCAGCTTGTGTCTCTCTGTAAGTACTCTTAAAAACAACTCCAGTACCATTATTTAAAAAATTTAATAATTACTTAACATCTCCAAATACCTAGTCACTTTTCAAGTTACCAACTGTTCTCTGAGGTATTTGAAACTCTTCAGTCATCCTTAAAGATCAGAAGGATTATCTATCTATCTATCTTGATGTTGGGAAAATTGGCAGCCCAGGGAAAAATGCACAAAGCAGCATACTGAGGACTGGAAAGACACCAGGAAGGTGATGAACACAGAAACTCATGATTATAAAATTATTCTTAAAGCACCTAGTTCTTAAATGCACACAGCAGAGTAAAACCTTTTCATTCCCAGGTTCACCCCCACCTCTCTCCCATCCTTGCTTGTCCTGAGTGTCAAATCCTGACTGTCACTGTCAGAGCAGACTGGGAGACACTTTGGGGCAGTGATGGTGAACCTTCCAGAGCTTTCAGTGACGACAGACAGCCTGCTGTGGCACACGTGCCACAGGTTTTACCACGCTCCAGATAAAACACTGCCTTAGGGTGCAGTCCCCCTCCCCTCCTGCTCCATGGACAGCTCTTCTACACCAGGACAAGAAGGCCTCAAACAAGCAACAGCGATGTTCCCAGCCCAGACCCTGACCTGGACGGCGTAGGAGATGGCGAGGCCCGCGTAGGCTGGGGGAATCTGCCCGTGCATGAGAACAATCATCAAGCCGGTGGTTGTGATCAGGGCGATGCTGATGAGGTCCAGCCGCACAGCCAGCCACCTCATCGCACAGGTGAATAAGAACAGGGGAGCCTGGTTGTCATCCAGTAGCTCCTGGTACCTGTAAGGAAAACAGAACAATCCATGGGCAAACCAGGTCCCATGTTCACAGACCATGTCAAAGCTTTGGGGAACTACAGAACCAGGGCAGATACAGAAATATTTCCTGCTTCTGAGAGTGTGGCATGGGAAGTTCAGGAGCACATGTACGCTAGGCCTCACATGGAGGAGAAGATGATGTTTTTTAAAGTCAGTTAGCCTTTAGAAAATACTGAAGATGTTAGAAAGAAATATCTGCTGTCATAGCATAGGGAATGCATAGAAAAAGACCAAATAGAGGCGCTTGTGCTACACTTCAAAAATATCACCGGTCAGGGTCCTGTTCTGTAAAGTGTTACAATGGCAAACAGCTCAAATAGTCCAAGACCAAGAGAAAGAAAGTCTCATAGCCAATGAAGGCCAGCAGCCACTGTGTACTGCCACGGCACCCACGGCCACAGAGCTCAGCAGTAGTGGAAGCGAGCTGAGCCACATGAGTGGGACTCAACCTTTGCCACTGCGGGTGCACGGTGCACTCAAGAAGCCCTGGCACCTCCATCAGACTCCTCAGGGGCTCAGGTCACCCATACAGCTAGAACCTCAAAGCAGGTGGCTTTGCTTGGCCCTTGTGCCTTATTTTTATTACTGTTATTGTGGTTTTTTGAGACAGGCTCTAGCTCTGTAGTTCAGGTTGGCCTTGAACTCTCCATGAAGCCCAAGATGGCCTCAAACTCACAGCAATCTTCTTGCCTCAGGCTCCCAAGTGCTAGGATTACAGATGTGTGCCACCATGCTCAGCTTTTTTAAAATTTTATTTTATGTTCACAGTATATGAAGCTTATATTTGTCTTAGGGAGGAGGTGCAAGTCCATCACACAGCTTCTTTTTCTTTTTTCTTTTTTAAATTTGAAAGAGAATAAAACAAAAGGGGGCAGTACAGAGCAGATCAGAACAGGACAACATAGGCAACACAGTACTTTACATTAAGTCAACTGGACATCAACAGTAGCTAACACCATATCTCTTACTCTGCTATAGTTGAGCATAGTTTCAAATACAATAATATCAAACATAACACAATAGTATAAAGCCATG